>JAVCKV010562284.1:0-10840 GCA_032274145.1 Herpochondria borealis | reverse complement strand
ATTAATCTTATGATAAATAAATATTTTATTATTTTACCAATAATAATAACAAAAAATATAATCATAATAAATAAAACCCCTTTTTAATAATTAATGAAAATTATATTATTTCTTATTTCTTAAATATGTAATGATCTAAATATCCAAGATGGAGAACCATTCAAAATTCAAATAGACGGAACAGGCAAAAACTTCTTAAATTTCAATGTTGATTCAGAAAACTTCATAATAAATCTAAAAGATGAAAAAATAATCAAAAACAAATAAAAACTCCCAACAATAGTATCCAATGAAATGAACAAACAGAATTACTACTCCCAAATATTAGAAAAAGAATTACCAAAAGAACAACTAGAAATAGAATCTGATTTACAAATAATGTCTCCTCCTTAATAAAAAGAAATGATAAAAAATTTAAAAATAAAAATATTAACTGATAATGGAATTAATTTTGAAGAAGCCTTAACTTTTTTAAAAGATAATGAAAAAGATTTCGACAAATAAAATTTCAAATTAACAATTCAAGAATTCATTGAAGAAATAAAGGAAATACTAGAATCAGATAGAAGTACTAAATAAATGATAGATATTTTGAATAGAAAAGAAGAAGAAATGAATTATTACTTAAAGGAAATTGATAAATTTAATTTGGAATTGGAAGACGAAGAAGTAGTTACTTTGATTAAAAAAACAATTGAACATCTTTTTGAGCATTTTCATGATTTTATTGAAAATTTAAATGATAGTGAGGAATTCGAAGAAAATAAAGATATAGAAGTAACTTTAATTGCTTTGGAAACGGAAATTGATAAAATTAATTAATTTTAAAATGATACCATAAGAAGGAAAGGATTATTTGAATTTGAAGAAAGAAGATTTGAAGAAAATTATTTTTAAAAGCCCTTAGGAATATGAGGTAGAGGAAGGGGATGTCGAGGGAATGAAAAGAATTGTATTAGAACTTAAATGATAAATTATTTCTATTTAAGAAGAGAGAGACCATTTTTTTATAATTAAAGATAAAAATGATTTTTTATATGATAAGTCATTGTATTATGTAGATAATCATGTATCTTTTTCAGAATACGAAAAGTTTTATTCTATTAAAAGAGAATAGGTTGATTTGTATTGAGATTTAAAGAAGATTTATCAAAATTAAATAAAAAATAAATTGTTTTTAGAGTAAAAAGATAAATTAATGAATCAGAATGTGAAAAATCTTGAAGATTTAATTAACAATAAAGATAAAAAAATGAAAAAAATAGAAAAAAGATTTTCAAATTTGGAACAAAAAAAAGGATTTTGGAATTTTTTTAAATAATTAATGTTAAAATATATGGTTTTCTTTAAGATATACAGAAGGCACACTCTTGATGAGTATTTGTGTAAGATCAGAAGAGTGGTCAAATTGAGTGAGAAAAATAAAGTATATATTGTAATGGAAGAAGATAATAGTAAATTACAGTATTTTGGGAAAGAGATAAATTGTTCTTTGGAAAAAAGTATAAAAGTATTAATGAGTTGTGGGTTGGACAATGAAAATGTTTTTTATATCAAAAATAATTATAAAATAACAGAATTATTATGGATTTTACAATGCCTTACTCCAATTCATCAATTAAAAAATTACTATAATACAGAAAAATAACAAGATAATATATAAAACCATTTAAATCCTTTATTAAGAATATCTAATTTAGTACTATATGATTCTTTATTAATTTTTAGAAATGAATAAAATTTAAATTAATTGAATTTCGAAATTAAAAGAAATTTAAATAATTTATTTGGGATAAAATATTAATAAAAGAATTTTAATATTAAGGATAAGATAAATAATTTATAGGACAATAATATTATGAATTATTCTTCTAAGCAGTTGGGGATTGTTGATGTTTTTGATTCGGATAAAGAGATATCTTATAAGATATAGAAAGCTAAGACTGATAATATATCTAAGGTTACAGATGAATTTTCGAGAAGGGAGGTTCATAATTTGGTTAATTTTTAAAGTTTGTTGAAATAATAAAATTTGGAATAGTCTTTTAAAGATTTTTAGGATAAAAGTTTGTTGGATTTGAAAATGGATATTGTAGGAAGATGTTAAAAGGTTAATAAAGGTATTTAAGACAGGTTTGAAAAGATTTAAAATTCAGAAATTAATTTTTTGAATGAAAATCACTTTGATTTTATTTAGAAATTAAAAAAGGATTTGTTTCTATTGAGTAATTAAATTATTAATTGAAGTTTTATTTATGATATTGGTAAATGATTAATATATTATTATAAGTTAAGTGAGTAATTAATAAAATATTTATCGAAATCATGAGTTAATAATGAAATAAAATTATTTCTATTTATTCAATAATTAATAATTATAGGTAATCAAGCAACTAATCTTCCATAATTAACAAATTAATTTTCATCATAAAAATTCCCAAATTAATAATTAATTAAAATTAATAAATGTTAAGAAGATTAAACAAATTAATATCAAGAAGATACAGGCACATCATGGACCTTGACGAAGAAAAAGCCAAATACGATTTGGAAAAACAACACGACGGTCAAGTAATATAAAAATACTCCAGAGTCCACAAACCATCCTATGAATTGGAACTAAACAGAGTAGGAGAGATACTACTATACTCTGCCTCTCCCTTCAAACACAAAACAGTATTCTTCAAATACCCATACGTCTTCTTCGAATCTTTAATACCCCTTTGCCTTTTCAACTTCTTCTTGAACCCTTTATGCATTGACTACAACACTCTTCAAATGTCTTTATTATCAATAATAGCCCTTGGCTACCCAAGAGTATGGCATTTAGAGCACTTTTCAAATTATGTGAGAAAAATATCTTTATTAAGAGGAGGAAAGGTTTTGAAAGTCGAAAGAAATTCCCTGGCAGGAGATCATTTCATTCATTGGATTGAAATAAAAGACATCCATCCATTGACAAAAGACTTCAAAGATTTCGATGACAGGGAAGAAGCGGAATTCTTAAATAAAGAAGGGCAATTGAAATATGAGCTAGCTATTTAAAATGATCATCAAAGAACATAAGGAATTACTTAGTAAGATAAAAATTTATTTTTTGTAGAAGAAGGGACAGTCCATGAACCTGAATTGTTTGAGGCAGCTATCAAAGGATATCATGTAGATACAAGCAATTTCACTATCAACACAGCACATGATGAAAGAGTAAGGGAAGGTCATTACAGTATTTAATTTAAAATTATTTATAAACTACATCTTTTAATAAAATACTTCTCATCGAATCAAATCCTTCGTCCTGTTCTACGTCTCTTCTTGCTAAAAATAAGAATTGATCCCGGTATTAATAAAAATAAATGAAATAAAAAACCAAAGAAATGGAAAAGTTTGAAAAATATTTCAAAATTGACCAAGAAATTGAAAATAATAATTTTTTTTCATCAAAAAACAAACAACCTTTCGAAAATTCTCTAAAATTTATAAAAACTTTAGCAAACCCTGAAGTAATTATAATAAAAAGCATCAAATGCAATTCCCTTTTTTCTTTTATGAATTTCGAAATAAATGATTCCTGAATTTCATTAAATTCATTTTTTATAGTATTTTATTATTTTAACAAAAGACTAAGATAATGAATAATCCCTGCTATTATCGAAATGTCAATTGCTATTATCAAAAAAGATTAAAAAACCCACAAATTCTACCCGCACTAATTTGTACTTTTTAATTCAAAAATTTATATCAATAAAGTACCCACTCCTGTCAACAGCAATATCATTGCTATCGAATCCATTTTTTATTTTAAAATTTATTTGTTTATTAAAATCTTGTCAAATAAATTTTAAGAGTAGAAAAGGATTTGGCAGTAGTAGAAAAAATCTTGGACGTATGGGAGAACAGAGAAGGGGAAAATTAATCTGTAAAGAAGATCGCTTATTATTGTGAAGAAGGAAATTGATAGCATGAATTTGTTATAGTCGTTTATTATTTTTGATTTGTCTTTTAGGATTGCTTTTCTGGCGAGAGTGAAAAGGTATATTGTTATTGTGTTTAGGATGGTGAAGATTATTGATTGGATTAATTGGTGTTGGTTTCAAAATATTAAGAAGGACATTATTAAATATTAAAATGTTAATTATTGTGTATTTTAGGGAATTATTGAAATGGGATGGATCATAAAATGAGGATATTTAAGATTTGATTAATGATGATAATGAATTTATTGGGATTGTGAAATATAGAATATGGATTATTTAGAGAATGATCATCCAGATAAAATATTTATCAATAAATAAATGATATGAATAATTATATTAAAATTTTTAAATAAAATCTTAAAACTTAAAAATATTTATTATTCAAATATTTTACCCAAATATATTTGTAGATATATAAAATTGAAATAACAATCACCAATCCCAAATCAAAAATATAATTATTAATAATTCATTTATTCTTCCCAATATTCCTAGCCCTTGGATGATACTCTAAATACTCTTCATTTTCATCAACCTAAACAACAAAAACCTTATCTTTCTTAATCATATTCTTAATAACACTTTTAATCTTCTTCTCAATCCTATGCATATCATCAACATTCTTACACAAATTAATTTTCCCCGACAACAATTTCAAAGTAAGAGCCTCAATATCAATCTTCTACCCTTTCGAAGTTTAATTAAAAATACTAATAAGCTCCCCCTTAATAGTATCATACTCTTCTTTAGTAATAGCAAGTGTCTTTTTCTCCACAATTTCTTCTTCCTAATCAAAATTAAGAATATAATCCTCCTACTTAATCTTAATAATAGATTCATTCAACAATTTCACAGCCTCAGTGACATGACAAACTTCAACAACATCCTTCAAGTGAATTTTGGCACAAGCTTCACTCAATCTGATCAAACTTTCCAATTGTCTGACAGTGAATTTATAAGCTGTCTTATGAATTGAGTACTCTTGACTTCTCAATCTTAAATATACTCTTTTTAACATATGTTTTGCATCTAAAGAAATTTCTGGCTGCATGAATCTTGCGAATTTCATATATCTTAATAAAGAAGATTGGTTGAATAAACGATCTTCCTTATGCTCTAGGATATCTTCCTTGTAATTTTTATGTAATCCGACAATTCTCTTTGCGATCATTTCGTCTATATTTTTTCTGCATTCATCTATTAGAATGAAAAATAAATCAAATCTGGACATCAAAGGAGGGGACAGCTTGACATTACTTTTTAAGTTTTTTGTCTTGTCGTATCTGCCCATAATAGGATTCATTGCAGCTAATATTGAGCATCTTGCATTTAAAGTAGCTTGGATACCAGCCTTTGTGATAGAAATAGTTTATTGTTCCATTGCTTCATGAATCGCAACTTGATCTTTTTCCATCATTTTATCAAATTCATCAATACAACAAATACCATTATCAGCAAGCATCAAAGCCCCTGCTTCTAAGGTATAGTCTCCTGTCTCTGGGTCTCTTGATAAAGAAGCTGTTAATCCAGCAGAAGAAGAACCTCTTCCAGATGTATATACTGTCCTTGGAATAGAATTATGAATATATTTCAAAAATTATGATTTTGCTGTCGAAGGATCTCCAACTAAACAAATATTAAGATCTCCTCTTATTTTCATACCATCTCCTGTATTTTTATTTACTCCTCCAAACAGCATCATTAAAATCCCCTTTTTGACTGTCAGATTACCCAATATAGAAGGACTGATCATATTAGCCAATTTATTAAAAACCAAAGGATCAGATGACATTTACTGAATTTCTATTTTATCACTTTCAGTCAAATTTTCCATATAACTTTTTTTTATTTCCTCTTCCGAATCATTTTTCACATATTAATCTATTTAATTATCTTTACTGAATTTCATTTTATTAACAATGATATTATTTGCAAGAAAAACCAATTTAAAATTCAAATCAGACCCTGTTTCTCTTTACTAATTAGATCTATTTCTTGTTTTAAAGGATTCTGGTTATTTCGTTAATTCATTCCTCTCTCCCGGTTTTGATAAAAAACTTTTTTCCGGCACCACAATCAAACAACCAGTAATCAATACCCTATCCCCCGGCTACGCCTTATCAACTTATTCCCCTCTGAGCACAACATCCAAATTCCTAGGCACTGCCCCAGAAGGCAAGTCATTACTTGTTTCTTATATTTTTATTTTCTACCAATCCCCAAAAATACTTCTTTCTATTATCAATTTGAATTGTGTTTTATTTTAGCAATTTTTTTTAGTGCAAAATTTTGGTCTTGTGAATTCAAACTACTATTCTTTATACCCACAATTTTCTTTGCACATCTTGCATTCGAAATTCCCTATCACCAACTCTGGCTTGACATCTGTGGTTTTTGTGAGCGTTCCTCGAAAAGTTATCAATTTTCCTAATTTATCTGTTTTGAGGTCTCTTATATCTTCTGTTTGGAGGGAATTATAAAAAGATATATAGACGTGCTTGTTTTGGATATAGGCTGGCTCTATTTTGGAAATGAAGTTGTAGATTACCTTTTTTAGGTGCTTTTCGTATTTGTAGAAGTCTTGGTAGATCTGGGTGTAGACTACCATATCAAATTCTGATAAGTGGTTCAAGTCAATGTATAAAGTGCTTAGTTTATTCATCATCATTCTATTCACTTCTTTCAGATAAAATTTTTCCTCGTTGACTTCGAATTCTTCAAGAAAGATCATGAGTTTGCTTTGGATCATTTCCACTGTATTTTATTCTAAATTTGATGTGTTTTAAATTGAATTCATGTTCGTTGTCATTATTAAATAGAGAGTTTGATTAATTATTTTTTAAGTTCCAAATTTTGGTTATAAATGAAAAATCAAGAGTTGATTCAAGAGAATTATAAAATATTTGAAAAGAAAATGAAAGAAATGTTTACATTCACAAAAGAATTGTCTTTACAGGAAGAGTGGAAAAAAGAATTTTGCATTGGAAAAAATAATTTTCAAAAAGTTCTGGAAGTTTTAGTTGAAACTTTGGATGCCCAGAGGTGGACTAAGGATAATAAATTATCGAAAAGACAGGTCAATACAATAATAGAATACCTTGGGTAAATATATGATTATAAAGAGTATAAGAATGAGAGAGAGGACTTGATTAAGGGAAAGAAATTATGTATGAAATAAAATGAGGAAATAGAAAATTTGGATTATAATTATGATTTTGAGATTTATCAGACAATTGGCAAGAATAGATATAATAAATAATAATAAACAAAATAAATATAACATTACCCAAGAGATTATGAAATTTAATTGTTGGAAAATCATGAAGATGTATTTAATTCTTTATAATAAAGATATGAAAAATTTTATAATAAATATTTGAAATTTTGTAAGAAAGTTGAATGTAATAGGATAATTGATAAATTGAATTAATTAGAGACTATATATATTATAGTTAGGGTAGTAATAACTGCTGATCATTTAAGAAGTGGGGATAAAACTTAAGTGATGTTGGAATATTAAAATTCCAATGGATTTGATTACATAATAGGTAATTTTACGAATGTTAAAAATTATTTCCTTTTTTCAAATCAGATGTTAATTTTATAGGGAAATTTCTTATTGAAAACTTTTAATGTCGAAAATATTATAAATAACAATTAGTTTAGTATTAGTTAGTCACCTGTTGTTTAAAAATAACAAAAGTACCCATTGACTAACATAATGGTAGTGAATGGTCCATTTTACTAATCAGATATAGATTTTTTATAATTAACTTCAATACTAAAAGATTAAGTTAAAAAATTATCAATTCAAACATTGATCATCAAAGGACCAATTATATCATCTAGAAGAATAATCAAAGGAGATAAAGATGATTATGAAAAAATAATATTAAACTTTTTCGAACAATTTCAGGATTTTCCTATTAAAGTTTTTTACTGTCATGATGTTGATGAAATAAATAATCATTATAAATTACCTTTGAATCATTTGTAATTGCCTGGTGTCTAAGTGACTATGTTACCTTGTCCTTGCATTTTGGAAATTGATGGTTTGAAAATAGGACTTGCCTCTTCTAATCTTATTGATGAAGTATTTTAATATTCTATTTTTAGTGGAAATAAATTTAATCTCGCTTTTGATTCTTTATTGGAAACTAAAAATTTACATCCAATTTATAAGGATGATGGAAATGTGTAATTGTCTTGTTATGACTAAATGAATTATGAAGGAGAATTGGATGTATTGATGGCAAATTCAAAATTAAGCTCTTTTATTAAAAAAATAGACAATACAGTTATTTTTAATTGCCAATCTTTTATTAAAGAAAATAGATTATTTTAATTCGCTGTTATCAAAAGAAATGATAAGAATTAATTATATGGAGAGATTATGAAGAATATTTAATTTAATTATATTTTAAAATTATTTTAATTCTAATTGGTTCCAATTTCTTAATTTAATAATGGATATCTAATAATTTAATTAAGAATTTTGTAACAGGTCTTTAGAAGGTTTCTTTTATAGAACTTTGGAAGTTTTTGTGGACAATAAGAAGGAGAAGGGAGAAACTGATTTTTTCAGGATTTTTTGTCAATTTTTGAAGAAATTGAGAATGAATTTTAAATTTGATAAAATGGGCTAATTATTAGAGATAAAAATGATTCGATTGATTTAAATATAATAGATCAATGATAATTTGATCAAACTTGGAGGAGATTATTTGTATCAAGCTATTAAGTAGTTGATGAAATAATTTGTAATTTTTTGCAAATTTAGTAAAAATTGTGGGAATTTTACTTAAAATGAAAATAATGTTAATTTTCTATAAAATTAATAAAATAATAATTCCTATGACAAATAAAATTTAAAATTTGAAAACAGAATAAAAGAAGATATGAATATTTTGTTATTTAAAAAAAAAGAAATCAAATAAGATGAAAAATAAATACAATCTAAGAAATATTCTGCACTAATCAGTCAATTCTTTTTAACATATGAATAAAAGAGAAAATCTGTATTCAAAATTTTATAATCAAAAGGAAAAAAATATTAAAAAAAGAAATTCCCAAAAAAATAAAAAAAGAAAATGAACCAAAGAATAATCAAGAGTTATATCTCCAAACATTACTTGAAAAGAAAAGTGAAATATAATAAAAATATAATAAATATCAAAAACATCAATATCATTAACAAAGAAAAGGAAGAAAATAAAGAATGTGTATTTGAATTGGATCAAACTTTCTTCAAATTAGAAGATTTTGAAATTAAATAATTTAATTAATGGAAAAATGTGAAGTGCATGGTTATTAGAAATTATTTTACTGCTTATCTCCATCTTGTATGACAGATATATGTAAATTATGCTAAGTCTTTCATAAAGAATTGCATGAGGAGGAAGGAGAAGACTATTAGATATAAAATATGAAAGATATCGTAAATCATTCGAAAGATAAATTACAATGATTGTTATTTATTTATGAAAAAGAAATAAAAAAACTGGAAAGTGTTTAAAATGAAAGAAAAAGTGAATGGGAAGCAATGATAGGAAATTTATAGTTAAAGATATAAAAAATAAAATCAAAATTAGAAAATGTTATTGATGCTTATTTTAAAGAAATTGAATAAAAAATGATGAATACTTATATTTTTCCTGCAAAGAAAATGGCATGTGATTAATTTAAAGTTCCAATTTCGAAATTGAAAATGAAAAGAAATAAATTAAACAATATTTTGTAGAGTTTTGAAAATAATAAATACGAAAATGAAGTAATCAATTACATTATATAAAAGAGGGAAAAAATAATAAAAAGTGAATTGCAAATGAAAATACAACAAATAATAATTAAAGAGCCAAAGGTCCGACCTGATATAAATTAGTTTACTATTTAAATAAATAAAGAAGAATTAGGCTCTGTTTACAATTCTTTATAGAAATTTATTAGTTTTAATATAAATTTAAAATCTTTAGTCAACGAGTCAGTGAATTCTCGAAGCTATGATGACTTGACATCCAAAATAGATATTCAATATAAACCCGATAATATTTTCCTGCATTCTTTTATTCCAAAAAGTAAGAAATTATTCATTTACGATTTTGATAATTAATAAAAGAAAATGGTTAATTTAAATATAGATTTTCTCATTCCAAGACACCACGAGTCAGTTGTCAGTCAAGAAGGATTCGTGATGCTGATAGGAGGGTTGGAAAATGTTGGGGATTAAATAATATTTAAAGATAATTGTTATTTGTATGATAAATAAAATAGTTTGATAAAAATAGAGTCAATGATAAATAAAAGAGCTGGAATGACTGCTATTTATACAGGATTGGGTGTTTTGGTTGTTGGGGGAATTTAAGAGGATTATTAAGTGACTAATAAATGTGAGATGTATAATATTGCTGATGATGAGTGGAATGAGGTCGATGGGTTGAATTAAAATTGTATGAATTGTGGATTGGTGGTTTATAAATAAAATGTTATTAAATTTGGGGGAAAGGTTGATGAAGATAATTTTAGTGATTCGGTGGAATTGTTTGATTTGTTGAAGTAAAGATGGGTGTAGGTTTTTTTGAAGAAAATAACATTTATTAATATATCTTGTTGTTATTTTTAGAATTGAATTGTTGTTTTTGGAAATTAAGATGATTAGTTTTGTTATGGGGAATTGGATTTGTAGGAGTAGGAGTTTGAAGAGAAGGAGATGGAGGGTGGTGGAAGGGTTATTAAAAAATAAGGAGTTATTAGTAATGGGAAAGTGTTTTTTATTGTTGATAATGGAAGTATTTAGGTTGATGAAGATAATTTTAGTGATTCGGTGGAATTGTTTGATTTGTTGAAGTAAAGATGGGTGTAGGTTTTTT
>JAVCKV010562273.1:0-10841 GCA_032274145.1 Herpochondria borealis | reverse complement strand
CAGCAGAGAAGTTGGAGTCACCCACCATGGTTACCAAGGTAGAAGCCCCGATCGCTGACGCAACACCCTCGTGGGCTTCTGCTGCGGCACCAGTACCAGCGCAAGATGCTGCGCCGTCTTGGGCATCAGCTGCCAACCCAAAATCCCCAGTTGCCGCACCCGCTCCTGTTATTCCTGTTCAGGCCCTTGCTAGAGAGTCATCTGCAACTGTGGTCGAATTGCCACCAATTGAGCCTACTGCTCTTGCTTCCGCTGTCCAGCAAACGGAGCCGGAGCAAACCGAGGTGGAACCCGATTATGCTGCTCAGGCACTAATCATCGATTTGCAGTCGTCAATTCAAGAACACCTGAACGAACGTGAGGCTGCAGTGTCGCGAGCACGCAAGGCGGAACAACGCGTGCACGAATTAGAGATGGTTGTTCAAGCCAACAAGAAACTCGAGGCCGAGCTTGCGGATACGAAGAAACTGCTGAGCAGCGCTTCATCCGACAGAGAACATTTGCTTGTTGAATTGGACAAGCTACGGGAGGCTCGCGACGAGCACGAACGCAAACAAATCGTGTTGTCGAACCGATTGAATGCTGCGAAAAAGAAGGAAGCTGCCAAAGCTAACCTTGCCGAGAATCTGGACGGTGATATGACGGTGATGAAGCACAATTTGGAAACGACGAAACAAAAGCTGGAAGAAGTCACATCTGAGAGGGACAAGGCCTCTGGTGAACTGAGTACCATGAAAGCAGACTACGAGGAACGCTTACAGAAAGTTGAGTCTTGCTTAAATGAGGAGCGACGCCTCAACGATGAACGCAAGAAGAAGATGAAACACTTTGTCGAGAACAAACACGAAGAGATTCGTGAATCCAAATCTCAAAATGACGAACTTAACATGGAGCTATCCCAGACAAACCGCTCGCTTCGAGAACATCATACCCGCTGGAAGCAGCTTCACGCTCAGTGGGTTCAGTCTCAAACTCGCAACAGAGAGCTGCAGCGGGAGATTACTCGCTTCAAGAAGGAGTCCGAAAACATGAGCCGAATGGGAGATCAGATGAAAGGGAAGCTGTCTCAGTCTGCACAAGCGACGGCAGAGCACAAAAACAAGCGGTTGACAGCCAAGTCTGAGCTCATGACAGTCTTGTCGACATTGGAGGCCGAACGAGAAGTTAGCAGCAAGTTGCGAGACAGCATCAAGTTCACTTTCACACCGAAAGCTCTTAGTCAACAGCAGATTCTTAAGGAGAGCCTACGCGATTTTGAACATGAATTGGTGAGGCTCTCGCAAAGGCTCGGTAAACCTTTGCCTCCATCTCACGATGTCCCTGCGGAAATGTTCGCTCTCGAAGAGGATGACGAGGATGGTGATGATATTGGGAATGGTAAAAAAAGTCGCTCTGAGATCGATTCGACTCACTTGTTGTCCAATCTGGAAGAAGAAACTCAGAGAGTCAGCCAGTGTATCATGGCATTGACTTCGAACATCGAGCGCATGCACATGGTCATTGCGCAGAGTGGAGAACGGACATGTACTACACTCCTTAGTGATCTCTTTGCCGGAGCTGCTGGAGCTGAACCAGGCTCGAGCGAGGAAGCTGCGTCAATGACAGGACCTCGCTTGGGCATAGGTACGGCGAGAAGCTACGGGCAAGTGCCTACAGCAAACACATAATACACTCAAACTAGAAAGATGAATACAAGCTGCACAGGTTCCTGTGAGTGTTAGTGTAGCCTACTTGCGTAACGCAAGTAGAGCTATTACGCGCACCGAAGCAGGGTCCATCATTCCATCATGTCATCGTCAAGGGGGCCTACCCATTCGGCCATGTCGTCCAATGACAACTTCAAAACACTCATGTCCTCAAAGACCTGAATCACACCCTTCCCTGACCTAGAATCCCGCTCCAGAAGCTTCCCCTTAGCAAACTTCGACTTTCCCACGAGCACTATGGCATTGCCACCAGCTTTTGGAAGAGCAGTTTCGAGATACCGTTCCGGGACGCGATCAAGCATTTGTCCATCAGCCATTTGTATTGTCGCTTCACCACGACGAGTAACATCAATAACAACACCCTTCTCTTTATACTGACGGGAACCCAGCTTCTTCGAAACCAGTCTTACACGAATGTTTCGAATCATCCAACCGTCGTCTCTTGGGTCGACGTCTCGACGTTTTCGCTTCTCGTCCGGTCGACTGTCACTTCTGCGATTGTCGTCCTCGTGTCTCCGTTTCCTTCGTCGGTCGCCACCATCTCTTTCATCACCGCGGCGATCACGGTCGTCATCTCTGTTTCTACGCTCCTGCTTTACACCCATAAACTTGGTTTCCGTTCTCTCCTCTTCCAACTCGACTTGTTTCCACTGACGTTCACTGAGGTCTTGTCGGCCCACTAGTGACAAGTCACCCTTCTTGACAGAAGTGCCTTTTCTTTCTCCCTCAAACTGAACCATGACGCGATTCAACCCAGGAACTCCTTGCAGTTTCAAAACTTTTGCACGGTCCGGGCCACGACCACAGTATACAATGCTTCCAAGCTGCAGAGTTTGCTGCTTGTCTTGTGCCAAACGCTCTTGCCGTTGTTTCTCAAATCCAGCCTGTTGCTTTTGCATCTGCTCATCCTTCTTGACTTGATTCGCTGTTCTCATCTTTCCTGGTCGACTCGAAGTCGGTGGTAACTTTGGTGTAGCCCCGAGTCCTAACCGATGCGGTCGCATAGCCGGTGCTGCTGTAGCTTTGCCACCCGTACTTTCTCCCTTCCAACCCATACCACGCAGAAGCGCTGCTCCAAATTCGGCAATAGGAACGCGCTCATAGGCATCTGCATCAGCTTCTTCAGGAAGTTCATTCAAGTCGTTTTCATATTGTTGCTTGTCCTTGTCCTTGTCAGAAGAAGCAGCAGCATGCGCCTTGACTAGGTTGGTATTTTGACCCGACGAAATTACAATATCACCAGAGGCTGAAAAATTGGTGGCTCCACCATTGTCAGCAGCGGTCATCGAGTCTCGATTCATGGCGGATTTGATCAGTGCTTCCGCAGCAATCTCATCGTCTGTTTTGACTTTTGCTTCTTCGACTTTTTCTTGTCTCTTTCGTTCCAGCAATGTCAGTTTCGCCGATTCGGGCAAGGGAATGACAAGTGGTTCGGTCCTCTCTACAACTTCTCGCTTCTTCTTTTGATCGTCATCATTTTGAAATTCTGAGGCTGCAGCGGACGGTTGCTCTTTTGGCTTCTTCTTCTTGTTCGAAGCCAGTGAGAAGGTCAGCTTACCGCCTGCCATGGTGGATGGCGCACGACTGTCGTTTTTGTGGCAGAAGATGTCTTCAGTGGTGCGAGCTTTGGTTGCGTTAAAACAGTTTCGACCTCGCATTTCTACTGTGCAGAGCATTCAGTACTTGCCCTATACTGTCGCACAAGATGGGAACCAGTCGCTGTCATCGCATCATCAATGCTCCTTCTTCTGTTCATAGGTTTCCGTTGTTGTTGTAGTTCACTTTATAAAGCTCAAGTAGTGCACCATGGCAAATACTGATGGCGAACCAAAGCGCAAAAGAAAGCGTCGTTGGGGAGATGCGCCTCCCGATGCAGCACCACCAGACGCCAAGGCCAAGGCGTTGGCATTGAAAGAGTCGGTGGCAGCGCGTTTGGCAGCCATGAAAGCAAAGAAGGCGGCCAAGAGACCTGCTCCACCTGCACCCGAGCCTCCAACAGCGAAAAAGGCAAAAACCTATGATATTGATATGGAAGTGACTGGACCAACGTACAAACCGGAGGTACCAATTATTCAGAAACCCAAAATCAATCCGTACTTGGCCCATCAACATGAAGCTGAAGGAGTAGTAGAAGAGGACGCCGCGGCTGTTGATTACTCCCTCGCCCGTGCCAGCAAACCACGACAACGTCACAAGGAGCTCAACTTTATTGAACCTGGAAAATTTGTCGAGATTGCCGAACGCAAACGACAAAAAGCAGCCAACGCTTTGCAATCAGGATTCGTGTCGGGGCGCAAGGCAGGCACCTTTGTTCAATCCACCGGCATGGCTGAAATCTATGGAGCTAGCGGTGCAGCATTAGAAATAGATGACGGTATGCTGGCACCACGAGCTGATTGTGGTGATCCTGAGAACATGCCGCTTGTGATGGAGTGGTGGGATACAGAGTTCTTGCCATCCAAGCTTCGAAAGCAAGTGCAAGCGCAGGAGAGTGAAGCGCTCGCAAAAAAGAATAGAAAGAAACTGAAACAATTCAATGACAAATCAACCAAAGAAGACAGAGAAAAGGAAAATGGCGGGGACAACAATATGCAAGAGATTGCTGTATCGTGCTATGAGCAAGCTGCGCTTTCGTATAGCAAGACAGCAGCCCTGGTGCAACACATTGTTCCAATTGGGAAACCCAAACAGGATGAACAGAAACAACCTACTCTTTACTTGACGAAGAAGGAGCTCAAGCGTCAGCGAAAGAGGCGACGTGAAGCTAAGCAACAAGAGCTGCGAGATATGCAAGTTGCTGGTCTCATTCCAGCAGCTGAGCCTAAGCTTACACTTCAAAATTTCATTCGCGTCCTGGGTGATCAGGCATATTTGGATCCATCACAAACTGAGACCAAGGTGAAAGAACAGATCCAGGCTCGCCAAAAAGCCCATTTGGACCGTAACGAAGCCAACAAGCTGACGAAGGAGCAACGGGCCGAGAAGCAAGCGCGAAAGTTGGCAGAGGACACAACAGATTCTGTCTCTGTAGCCATCTTTTACGTGAAAGATATGTCCCATACATATCATCGGACAAAAGTGGATTTGAATGCTCAGCAAAACAATATTACAGGAGGAGTGCTCGAGTGTCAACATCCACAACTAGCATGTGTCATTTGCGAGGGCGGTCCCAAGGCAATCAAACGGTATACGCGTCTCATGACTGTGCGCATGAAGTGGCAAGGACCCGATGATGCGCCAGACGAAGACGAAGAAGAGGAAGAAGAGGAGGAAGAAGGCAAGCCTCCAAAGCAAAAGTTCAACTCCGACAACAAATGTAGTTTGGTTTGGACTGGTATGGGCCGTAGGCGGCTGTTCAAGCACTTTATGTTTCAAACCTGCGAATCATCGGATGTGGCTCGCAAAGTGTTGGCCAATAAGGGTGTGGGCCACTACTGGGACCAAGTTATCTCGCACGCAAGTGGCCGCGGCGAAACATTTCACCTCAAGCTTGCAGATGATGACGACGAAGATGAGCAGATGCAGGATGCTTCCTAGGAAGTTCTGCCCTAGATGATCGACAACTAACGTAGAATACAAGTGCCCTATTTAGGCTTGCAATGCAAGACATCTAATTTGAATCATCCGATGCCGGATGAGTCTTGGCATCACCTTGGGTCTTCCTGTCTGGGGTTGTGACGAGTCTTGTCATTACGTACAAGGAGAGGCCACTTTCACCAACTGCCTCGGAATCCAGGCGCGTTTCTGGTCTCTTAGTGGAGGGGTAGTGCTCTGGCTGACTCGAGGCCAGTTTGAATTGCAAATACACGGCAATACGCGTCATCATAAGATGATGCCTGCGGATTGGGACATACAGGCTGTTTATGGTCTCCTCCTACAGTAGTTGAAGTGGTTATCCGTCTACGTGGTTCGAGGCCAGGTTGGCCTTGAGGGCTATGATGTGGTTGCTATTACAATTGTGAGAAGCGTAAATTCAGAACATAATCTACACGTGTTTGACACCTTATTAGGTAACGTCATCACTTCCTTCGCATCACTGTGAGTAAGTAGTACGTTTATCGTGTGTACGCACGCCAACAGTGAAAATACCGTGTACTGTACAACCAGTACAGCTCTCACAGTGCACGTAGTCGATGCTTCAAGCAAATCCTATGAAGTAAGAAGAGTTCTCTCCAGCGTTTGACCTGGTGGTCATACCGTACACGACTCCGGCGTGAGACATCAATTGTCGATGCTGCACTTCGACCTAGTGATGTGAATCCATTAAAAGTCTACAAAAACAATGAAAGTCGTAGGGTTCTATATCCAAAATTTGCATGTGTTCAGTTGCGTTTGTACAAGGCTTGGCAGCATGTGCACTTAAGCCGTTATCTGCATGATGTCTTTCGTGGGAGGTGATGAAAGTTTCTCTTCCCGTTCCTTCAGAAACTTAACCCAAGCTCCCCAGTGTTCTTTGCGAGCATAGTCGAAAGGAGTGTGCCCACGAACATCTTCCGCCAACAGCATCTCTGGGTCAATGGCTTTAAGAAGGATTTCCATCACATCAAAGTTGGGGCGACTTGTCCACGTTGCATCATGCAACACGGTTCTCCCGTAGTCGTCGCGGATTGCAACATTGACCTTGGCTTCTTCCACAAGATAGCGCACTACCTCTGGGTTGCCCCTTCGACATGCCATGTGCAATAGAGATTCCCCAAACTGATTGCAAGCATTCAATGATTTGCCTTCCTTATGAACTGACTTGAGAGTCGCGAGATTCGCGCTTCGAATAGCATTCACAACGCTTGTATCGTAGCTGGCGAGATCCTCTTGATTCGGCTTGACGAACGTTTTAGAGTTGTTGAGCTTCGTTTTCAATATTGCAAATCCCTTTAGTAGCTGTACCGGGCTGAGCGATGGATTAAGTTCGTTGCATGATTTGGAACGGTGAATGTCTTCCTTCTTCGCTGTGCTCGTTAGTTTCGTTGGAATACAAGGGAGGGACACACGTCGTTTCTTCTGAGCAGCTTTCACATCGTCGACGTCTTCTCTCAACCGTTTGGCCAAAGCTTCAGTTGCTCCACCAGTTGAGAAAGTTGAAGATGAACCTAGAGGTGGCATTGTCGGGGGCTGTATGCTACCGGGGTGCTTTCGTTTCAGCGATTGCTTGTCTTGTGACGGTTGCATGATGTTTGAAGATGAGTCGGAAAGTCTGTGAGCGATGACCTGGTTGTGTTTGTGCTTTGAAATGTGTGAACCCCAGCAGTTGCATCGTCACCTTTTTGATGAGGGACTCCAAGTTTGCACTTGTGCGATTCTGATGTAGGTTTTGTGACCACGTAAGTCGAACGACATCTGCGAAGACTGCATGCGTCAACAATAAGCAAGCGTCACCCAAACGGTTCCGAAGCAGCTGTTAGGTAGGAATCGTACGACAGAATAGGAATTGAGAAATAAATGTCACTCAACCAATCCCTTTTCTTCGATCCGCCACCTCAGCCAACAAATGTCACACTTGTAATTTCCGAGTTAGTCAAATATTCTTTATTTATGAATCAGTGACCCCACCACCGAATTTGAGTCGTAAAAGAGTCACAAAGATGACTTCTACAGCCTGTACATATGTGCGTGGCAAAATGATGGCAATTACTCCGCGAGGCCACAACACGTCTTTATGAGAACCCGTGCAGCAAGAAACTACAGTAGACCTGTCTAGATCTACTTGCCCCAACCAATCATGCAGGTCTTGTTTCGTTGCCTACTCTGGCTGCTCACGTACGTTGCCCAAGAAGAGAATGAGAACCCTTGAAACTCCCTAGCTTTTAGATCCGTTCATAGAAGACGCATAGCATTTTGCAGTACTATGTTTCAATCAGGAGCACACGTCGCGTGAATGAATCGTGGTCTTGCCATCATGGCTGGTCTACTGTTGCCTACTCTGGCTGCTCACGTTGCCCGGAACCTATGAGAACCCTTCTCTTTCTTGACGGAAGAGTGCTTCTTCCTCTAGGTTGGCTCAAACGATCTCGTGTACTGCAATAGTACTGTACTGTACTGTACAGTACAGTACAGTACAGTGTGTATGCTTTCAAATAGTCTACATGCTGCAGCATATTCTACGTACATGAGGAAGCTCTACAACGCGTAGTCCCCAACCTGGAGACAGAAGGAAGAACCGTTGTTGAGAGACAGCTGCTACGTGTAGTCTAACATGCAGATATCCTTGTCTTGGAGAAGCGAGCGAGTACGGCGTATGATGCAACAGAACACATGCAGTACTGTACATGTCTTTCCCCGACGACGATGACATCACCTAAAGCACTACTTCATCATCTGGTGCATCATCTGACAAGCACACGCTTCTATGCAGATTTTAGGTGGGGTGTACAAAGACATCTTCTACATGCCGTACTTTACTTGACGACATCACACCCAAAAATAACGTGTTTGGCACGCATATTCGGCGGCAACGATCTTTTAAACTACTCGTCATTACGAAGCTAAGTATGTGCCGCATAGTACAGTTGCGTTGCTGTCGTTGTGAAAGAGAGTGCTATGCCGATACTCAACTAGCAGCTTCCTGCAGGAAGCTGTCCTCGAGATTCGTACCATACGTACTTGCTGCAACAACATCTGTCCTCCCAACGACATCACCCAAAGTGCAAGTAGAACGAACTGCCTGAAGTGAGCATCACCAAGCAAGCACGCGCCGATGTAGTTTTAGTTCGCTGTCAACGATGCAACGGGGCTTCGGTATTTAAAATACCAGCTGCGCGCAGAGACTGTCTTCGAGGTCGATTTGTATGCAAGTTAACTATCGACAACATCTGTCGACGACGACGCTCATTTACTCCATCTGTAGCATCATCCCAAGAGCACGCGCCAATGTATATTTCCTTTGTCATCAGATGATGGCGACATCACACATCAAAACAGCATAGACAACGAGGTGGCAGGTGGTGGAGTGGAAAGACAGATTTCAAATTCTCTCGTGGGACTGAAAAGATCTGCTGGCGTCAGAGTGACGCTGTGGCGTCAGAGTGACGAAGAATCTTGATGGAATCTGGAATCTTTTCGGTTCCTCAAAGGAAAAGTGTCATGATCCATCAAAAAGATACCGAAAGTTGAACACATCAGCGAAAACGCCAACCGCCGCCAAGCGGAACCTCACCCTCACGTTGCGTTGTGAACCATCATTGCGGAACCGGTCTACTTGTCCTTGCTAGTTGGTAGTTCGATTCAAGATATAATGAAGTTGTTTGCGTTCGCCTGTGCGGCCCTTGTGTCATCAGGTCATGGCTTTGCACCCATTTCTGTCCCAAAGGTATGTGCGAGGTGCGACAGTAGCTGGTATAGTAATGTACAACTACTGCGAAGAAGCCGATGCGCCTTCCATGATTCCTTCATTCTCACACCATACATCCATCAGACGACTGCGTCTTCGTCGGCATTGAATGCTGAGTCCATGACACTCGGAATCTTTGGAGGAGGAACCGTCGGTGGAGGAATTGTCGAGATTCTCAAATCCAAGGCAAAAGTCTTTGAGCAAATCACAGGCAAAACTTTGGAAGTGAAAAAGATTTGCGTTCGCGACGCCGACAAGCCACGTGACTTTGAGGTTCCCGCTGGATGTGACATTGTAACGAGTTATGACGACATCTTGGACGATGATTCCATTGATTGTGTCGTAGAGGTCATGGGAGGTACCACAGATGCCAAGGATATCGTGTACTCTTCCATCGAGAAGGGCAAGAATGTGGTGACCGCCAACAAGGCATTGATCGCCAAGCACTTGCCAGATATTGAGGCGATCTTGAACAAGGTCAATGCTGACAGGGATGTACCTGTCGAGTTTTGCTACGAAGCTGCTGTCTGTGGAGGTATCCCAATCATTCGTTCGATGCAATCTGACTTTGTGGGTGATGAAATCTCCATGATTTCTGGAATCATCAACGGTTGCACGAATTTCATGTTGACAGGTATGGACCGCGACAAGAAGTCTTATGACGAAGCCCTCGCGGAGGCGTCTGCTTTGGGATATGCCGAAGCTGATCCTACTCTTGATGTCGGTGGCTTTGATGCTCGCAGCAAGTTGCGCATCTTGATGCGATTGGCGTATGGTGTTGAAGTCGACGAGGAAGAGATCTCTTGTCGTGGAATTCCTGATCTCACAACTATGGACTTTGAGTACGCAGCCATGATGGGCGGAACCATCAAGTTGTTGGGTGTGTCCAAAAAGATTGATGAGAAGCGCGTTGCTGCATTTGTCTCTCCATGTTATGTCACCAACGACGATGCACTTGCCAACGTCAATGGTGCCACCAACGCCGTCGAAGTTATTTCAGACAATCTCCAATCTTCCACCTACATAGGACAAGGTGCAGGGCGCTTCCCCACCGCCAACTCGTGCGTCAACGACATTATTTCCTTGGCCAAGGGAGATACGAATTCGCTTCCCTTCAACCCTCCATGCGATGAAAAGATCTTTGTCCAGTGTTACGACTCTGTCTTTTACTTGCGTCTCAAGTACCGCGATAGTATAGGAATCACGCGCCAATGCGGTGAAATTTGCGAAAAACATGGGGTTTCCATTCATTCGATGCTTCAAAATCCTGTTGACAAGAGCAGCAATGCCGCCTTTGTCATCATCACGGAGAAGGTGCCTCTTACCAGCATTAAAAAGGTGTGCAACGATTTGGAAGCGCTTGATTGGTGCCGTGGACCAGCGTTCTACATGCCTGTCTTGCGTGAGAACTGGTTGTAAGCAAGTGGCTTTCGTCGGTCTCGGCTTTTGTGTGGGTTGAACGGCATTATCTATGCGTAGCGGAATAAGCAGTAGCTAACATCTAGCGTGATACGTGCTCCTGTAGGGGATGCCCGATTTGATGACTTGCTTGTATTGACTCTGGGAACGAAGCATCTCTGGCTCTGCGGTAACTCGACAGTGCAAAGCTAGAATATGGCGGCTTGCAGTTATACGTTTGAACACGAACACTGCTGCTTGAGGTAAGGCGCACCGAGAAGCAGCAAGAGCTACATGTTGCGAAGTGGAGAGGCCGAACTTTGGCGTTACTGTCGCTTCTTAATCTATATGCATAGACGCATAGCGTTGGACTGGTACGGAGCAGCAGCAGAACCAATGGGAGTTGGAGCATA
>JAVCKV010562263.1:0-10842 GCA_032274145.1 Herpochondria borealis | reverse complement strand
GTGACGGACACGGAGACGTACACGCAAATCGACAGGGAAACAGACCCAGACACGGACACGAGCACGGACACCCAGACGGAGACGGTGAAAGAGATGATGGCGGAGACGGGGACGAATGCGCATATGCACACGGAGCCGGAGACGGAGACGGTGACGGAGACGGAGACGGTGACGGAGACGGAGACGGAGACGGAGACGGAGACGGAGACGGTTACGGTGAAGGAGACAAAGAAGGACACAGGAAAGGGCTTGCAAAGGCAAACATACGGGCACGAAAACGAAATCGGACATATCCACAGATGCGGCAAAACAAACGCACACGCACGCACACGCACACTCAAACGGAAACAAAAACGGACACAGACACGGATACGTACACGCAAACGGACACGCACACGGTAACAGAAACAGACCCCGACACCGACACCGACACCGACATTCGGGCTGGGACGGGGACGTAGACGGAGAGGCAAAAGCACATGGAGACTTAGACAGACGGATACGGGGATGGGTATGGAGATGGAGACGGATAAGGAGATGGAGATGTAGACGGAGGTGTAGAAGGAGGTGGAGACGGAGGTGGAGACGGAGGTGGAGACGGAGGTGGAGACGGAGGTTGAAACGGAGACGGAGACAAAGACAGAAACAAAGACGGAGACAAAGACGGAGACATACACGCACACGAAAACGAACACGGAGACGGAGATGGAGACGGAGGCGGAGACGGAGACGTACACGCACAAAAAAAAGAACACGGATACGGAGACGGAGACGGAGATTGACACGGGCAAGGGGGCAGACTCGGAAACGAAAATGCAAACGAACATGAATAAGAAAAGGGAGGCGGGGACGGAGACGGATAGTCAGTCACACACACATGGAGACGGAGACGGAGACGGAGACAGAGATTGACACGGAGACGCGCACGGGCACACGGGCACGAAAGCGGACATGCCCACGGACACGGAAATTGACACAGATACAGACGGGTAGTATAGAACAGACACAAAAAACTGGACACGAAAACGGACACTGACACGGACACTGACATGGACACCGACACGCAGACGCAGGCGCACGTGCAAATGGAAACGCGCACGGAAACGCATGCGCAGACGCAGACGCAAAAGGACTCGGAAACAGACACCAGACAAGCAGATGAAGGGTAGCTCGCGAGTTATTCTATCTACGTAACGCGGACAGCGAGCTCTCGAAATCGCCGCGAAGCGGCGACGGAGCCACTTGTCTAAAAACTACTAAAAAAAGTCGGTGTGTATGCTATTTCTCCCACGGTGTTTCTACGCGGCATTTCTAAGCGGCATTTTTAGTTCGGGCTTTGTGCGCTCGCCCCGTTGCACATCTGTCGCTTTCCCGCGGTATTTTTGCGCTTTCCTGCCAGTCATCGCGATTGCACCCGTTCCAATCTAGAAAAGTTGTAAAGTAGCCACAAAAAAATGCAGATATAAAAATTTAATAAAAAACTGAAATTACACTTTTGATTTTTGTTTAAAAATATTATCATTTTACACATAAATTAAATTGGCACCAATCACAGCGCATGTAACTGCAGTGCAACCAAGTACAGTGCACTTTCACAATAAATGCCGCAATAACTGCAAATACGGCTACAGCTCCGCATACGCATACGCATACGCATACGCATACGCATACGCATACGCATACGCATATGCATACGCATACGCATACGCATAAATATACGGGTACAGATACGGGCACGGTTACTGTTATGGATATTGATACGGATACCGGTACGGGAACGGATAAGTATACGGATAGGTATAGGGGTACGGACACGGATTCGTATACAGACACGAGTACGGATACGCATACGGGCACTCAAACGTGCAAGGATATGGGTACAGTTACGGGTACGGATACGACGAATACAGATACGGATAAGAAAACGAATAGGGGTATGGATACGGACACAGCTATTGATACGGATATGGGTCTGTTCATGGATACAGGTATGGATACCGATACAGTCACGGATAAAGATACATATAGGGGTACGGATACGGGTATGGACACGGATACGGAAAAGGGTACGGATACGGGTATGGATACAGATACAAATATACGTATACGGATAGGGGTATGGACATGGATACGGACACGGATACGGGTATGGATACAGATACAGATACGGATAAGCACACGGATACAGATACGGACACGGATACAGATACGGATAAAGACACGGACACGGATAAGAATACGGGTACGGACAAGGATACGGAAATGCACACAAAAATGTGCTAGAAAAGGGACACGGACACGCATACGAATACGGACACGGTTACGAGTACGGACACACACACACACGGACACGCACACACACACACACGGACACGCACACTGAAACGGAGAAGGAGACGGACGCGGAGAAGGACAGGTACATGCATCCGCAAACACCGAAACGTGCATTGCCACGAAAACGCATATCGATACAGCTATGATCACTGACACGCATTGGGACTTGCATTCGGACACGCACATGGAGACGCAAACGTACCAGCACACCAGCACGAAAACGCGGGGATGGAGATGGAGACAGACACAGACAAAGAAGCGGAGAGTACAACGAACTTAGCCACGGACACGGGCACGCACAAGCACAAGCACAAGAACACGTAAACGCACACGCACACGCACACACAAAAAGGCACGATGACAGAGACGGAGACAGTAACGGAGATGATGGCGAAGAAGGAGACAGATACGCGCAGGTACACGGAGACGGAGACGGAGACGGAGATGAAGAGGGAGACGGAGACGGAGAAGACAAAATAGAGACGTGGAAGGGTGCGCACAGGCATACGGAAACAAAAACGCAAGCGGACATGCCCACTGACAAGGACACGGACACGGGTACGGATACGGATACGGACACGGACACGGACACGGACACGGACACGGACACGGACACGGACACGGACACGGACACGGACACGGACACGGACACGGGCACGGGCACATACACGGACACGCACGTGAAAACTGTCGCGGACACGGTCACGGAAACGTAGAAGTACATGGACACGTACACGGACAGGCACGTGCAAACGGACAGGCACGCGCAGACGCAGACGTACAATGACACAGATACGGACAAGCAGATAAAGCGAAGATCGCGAGTTCCTTTATCTTACTAACGCGGAAAGCAAGCTCTCGAACTCGCCAAGAAGCGGCGACGGATCCACTTGTAGTACATAAAAATAGCGACGTAACGAGATAATTTAAAAATAAATTCTTTTTTTGGCTTCAATTTCTCTGTTACGGCCCAGATTGAAGCCGAGATATCGGCAGTTTTATGATTTTTCTATCCAGAATTTGAAATCAAGAAAATTTGCTTATGGACAGGCTCAACAGAGTTTGGTCACATTTACGCCCTTTTCTCAAAAAAATTTGAATCTCCCTGCACGCTCAAAGCCATTATCACAGAAAAAAATGCAGTATAGCGACGACTTTTTCGAAATCCAAGTCTCACTACTTCAGAGACAGGTCAGGCTGCGGGCTTAGGATGGTGCCCGAGGGTGGAACTAATTTCTACTTCCCTTTCAGTTAGACCTGAGCCCCACTTGTGAAGAAAACCACGCCTTGAGCAGCTCAATTCAGGACCATGTTCGGCAACAATTTTACCAAAACATGGCTCGCTGTACATAAACTGTGACCTTCAACAGTCCAGAAAACGTTAACCTTGTGCAACACTTTGCTGCGAAGCGAGAGTAAGACAGATTGTCCTACATGAGAGCTATGCTATTTCCCTTAACATCCCCTCCGGATA
This sequence comes from Herpochondria borealis, assembly GCA_032274145.1. Taxonomy (NCBI): domain Eukaryota; phylum Rhodophyta; class Florideophyceae; order Ceramiales; family Ceramiaceae; genus Herpochondria; species Herpochondria borealis. Next base: position 7,034 of record JAVCKV010562263.1, on the reverse strand, counting down.
CTGAACATGGACTTAAAGAATGGAGCCATTTCACTGCCCAAGGTCACAATCGTCAGCGACGTGACGCAAATGCCACAGTCAATGCAACAAATATTATAAGCTGTGAGAGGAAGACTATGCATTTTCTGCCATAGTACAACTGAATGCTTAAGTTTTCAATCTCCATCCAGCTGAAGTTTGTTTCCAAGCACGTACTTCGTATGAGAGTAGTATCGAGGAAAATTGGACAGGTTCTTTTTCGTTTCAGAACAGGACGGCGATACTATTCCTCAACAGGCATGGAACGGTTAACGCTTTGAGTTGCCCAACGGAACATGGATCTATTGACTAGTCTCTAAGTTCTTAGCTCTCTAGCCACACGACTCGCGCCAACTTCTACAAGTCTTAGGTTGAATACTGGGATAAAAGAGTCGAAAGTGTTGTTCAGAATTCCTCTGGGACCCACACATGCCCCTATAACCGCTCTAAAAGTATCTTTTGTGCCGTGCCGTTTGTGGCCAGCTATGTCCCTACTCTCCGAATTTATACCTTAGGTAGTGAATTTTGAGGGAATTGTAAGAAGATGAAAAACACATACGAAAAGATGGCCGATCCTACATCTAGATATGCAATTTTTGCAGGCTCGAGAGGCACATCGCTTCAAAGCCCTCACTGAGTTCAAGCTCTACCGTTAACTGCAGACAGAGCTTAATTCCTTACGTTGGTGTTCGTTGCATTTAACTTTCGAATTTGCAGAGAAAGTTCTGCTACTAAACCTTTTATGACAACCAGGTCAGCTTCAGTTTGTCACGAGTGTCTAATTCGACATCTTTGCAGTGAAATAAATTAACCTAGACAATACTTTTTTCTTCAGTCTGCAGGAAGGCCACTGGCCCGGTGGGAAAACCGCAAGCGAGGTGGTTTCTATGCTACATTTTTTCATAAATATTCATCTCATTACTGAAGCTTTTCCTAGCATAGCGCTCGATCTGCACGCCGATAACTGCGCGGGCAGTACAAGAATCGCTTCCTGCTTTTTATCTAGCATGGCGGTGTATGCAACGATTTGATGAAAAGATGACCTTGCCATTTATTATTGCGGGACACACGAAGAAGACATGAAACGCAGCTTTTGGTAATTTCAAGCGGAATTTCAAGCGGACCAATACGTACTGTCCTAGTTGTATGATTCGGTTTATAGAGTAAATTGAGCGAAGCAATGCGGTTATGAATTCTACTGAGCTTATGTATTTTAATTGGAAGGCGCTGCTCCCTGCATCGTTCACAATTACGTCGAAATTTGAGATTTCGGAGTACCATGTGTTTATGATTGAGCCGTCATCGCCGGGGATTTTGAAGGTGAAGCGTTTATCGACCAATCCAGAATGGGAATGCCTTAATCTTTTGAATTTTACAGCATGTGCTAACTCAGCATTAATAGCTACCGGTTAGACCCTGGCTCAGGGAGGATCATGATTGGGAACTATGGGTCTATCGGATGTGCTTTCATAACACGAGGGTGACCGATACTCATACCTTTTTAAGAATGTCTGCGAGAGATACTATTTCCAAAACCTCAGGTTTTTGGAAGAATAATTCGCCAGTGGTGACAATTGGCAGTCCAACAGTGCAGTTTTCTGACCCAAAATCAGTGAGAAATTTGCTTTATTACATTTATTTAATGCAATAAAAATTGAATGAGACTAAAACCAGAACCCAAAAAATTGGAGTACCACTTCTCCTGCCTTACCAAAAAAAGTTCCCAAGTTCCGAAGATCTAATTGCTCATATCATTTAAATTGAAATCTGCTAACTAGATTCCTCAATAAATTTACTATGAAAAATTTTTAAATGTACAATATTTTGAATAATTTTGCCCATATTTCGAAAGTGCAGTAGTTGCCATTGTCTACTTTTCTTATGTGTGATGTTCCAAGAAAATTACTCACGAATGCATTTTGGACCGAACGGACGTGCGCATACCAAGCGAAAGCTGAGCCCGAGCTAATTGCAGTGAAACGTCCTCTGACGTTCGCCGCACGTACGTTCCGGATCTATGGCGGTGAAAAATGTCGATGGCGTGTGACGAGTAAGGGGCAACCATGTCTTGTTTAAAAGAAAGGAGGGAAAATATTTTTCACTGTCGCACACTAGTTTGTGTCGAATAAACAGCCGTTCATCCGGACCCATTGGACCCACCTCTGACCCACGTTTATTTTTGGATAAATTTTACAGTTGAAATAAAATTAAATTCTAACGAGCTCTTACTCGCGCAGTAATATGTTCCCTGGAGTAGGAGAAACGGAAACGGAATCAACACAGCTCCATCTAACTCGTTCCCATAGAGCCCCACGACGATCTTTCTCCCAATTTTCCCCATCCTGGGGCTCTCGCACCCCGTGCCCCGTCCCAGGTGACCTCATCAAGCGACCGAGATCTGGATGTATTCGACTTCGAGTCGTTGCAGGACGTTGACCTCTGCAGCGCGAGGTTTGAGAACGTCATTGGTATCTTCGGCAGCATGAAGAACGAAGACGACGGAGCATTCAATGTGCGCAATCCAGAAGTTCTCCATGCCGCTCAACTCGCCAACGCACATGCAGTCGATGGACATGGTGATGCGGAGACGCAGGCCAGGGTACAGCACGCCATGCAATTCCTGCGCACGCAGTTCGAAATGTGTGGCTGCGACCCGCGTTGCTCCGTCCCCAGAAGAGAGGATCACGCTCAAGGATTCGCCCTAATGACAGAGCAAAAGCGCGGGAATAGCGTCTGAAGCATGGTGTTTGCTCTCGCCGCAGAGCCCGGTGGTGAAAACGAACTTATAACTGTTCGAATGAGGCTCGCAAGAGAGCACGGCTAGGAGAGGAGGGGAAAAATACGCTACCTGTGTATTTGCCATAAGGGGTAGGGGTGTCTGCCGGACTTTTTTTTTCGGCGCGGTCCAGTTACATCCGCGTACCATCCTGCAGTATGCCACTCAAGTAACAAAAGAGAATATCACAGCTTTGCTCGATCCGTCGAACCGAAGTAAGAAAAAAGGACACATGTACCCTCAATATTTATCGCTCTGGCATTCCTTGATAGGTACAGAGAGGTTAACGTCATGCCGTGCCCAGCTGTGAGGGGGTCAATCGACAAAAGAGCTGTTCTCTATCTTCCATATTCGCTCACTGTTAAGGATTTATACAGTGAATACCGAATTCAATGGGCTAAAATAAGCCCCTTCGTTAAGGACAAACATGGCCGTCCCCCGGAGCAACCTTTACTGAATAATTGCTTCCACAAAATTTTGCGGGACCGAGTGTCAACTCTACGCTTCTTGCGGAAAGTGAGCGACTTCTGCGACACATGCGTCCAACTGAACAATGCGATTGAGTTTTCTACTAATAACAAAACGCTACATGCTTTAAGGCATGCTCGTGCAACGCACAGAGAGCGGGCAACCATTGAGTTTCAGGCTTACAAATCGATGATGCCAAATGCATTAACTTTAACGCCGTCTACATAGATCCATTTAATTTTTGACTTCGCAGAGAAGATACTGCTGCCGCATCTATAGCGTCAGCCGTGGCAGCTTCATTTTTCACCGGTTTGAAAGTAGACATTTTCGGCGTCCAATGCAGCAATACAGCCAAAACATCAATTTTCTGCCTACCTGAAGGCCACTAGCCAAATTAGAAGACCGCTAACGAGGTCTGTTCGGTTCTGCGGTATTATAGTCAGCTTCACCGACTTGATCCTCGTTTTCAAAATTCTAGAGGGCTCAGGCTTCACGCAGACAACTGCAGGGTAATAATAAGAACCTCTTTACCCTCTGCTTTTTTTGTCTGTTTGTTATTATCGGTGAGTTTTAATATATAGAGCTCTATTTCTTTATCGCCGGACGCTTGGAGAACAGGTGCGACGCAGCGTTTTGCTTCATCAAACGAAAACTCATGCACCGTAACGTGCGTTTTCCGTTCTAGATGCTAGCTATACTTTCTGATAGTTCCGTGGTTAACGAATCTGTCTGTTACTGCCGTTCGCTTTTTGAGGTTGAAGGATACATTAGCAAAGTGGTTCATACCCTCCCGCAATGATGTTAACGAAACAGCATTTTTCTCCTTCAAGAGTGCGTTTCAAGGGACTGTCAAGGTGCGAGAGCTCACTACCTCTGCGGAAGAGACGTAATTAAATTTATGGAAGCGCGGTGTGTCCATCAGCGATGTCTACTCTGAAGCTATCACGCTTCTCGCCTCCGATGAGTCTGATTAAAATTTATCACCGCCCGAGGACGTTTCCTCCGCGAAGGAGAATAACCGCCGTTTTTACCTCGTGAAAGAGGTCCGCGAGCGTTATCACAACGAAGATGCGCAATTTGAATTGAAATACTTTTGCCCCACTTCTGAGGTGGGTGTCACGTGCGCAAGCGAGTAAAGAAAGGCTCGTTTCTCGGGTTCTGGCCCATCATTTTATGTTCTCAACGGCGTCTTAAAGGCCAGAAGAAGCGCTTTCAGTTTGGTTTCGGGTCCAGAAGCGGTCCAAAGATGGATTTTGGGCCGTAGTAAAAAACCCCCAATTTTTCATTTGTGAGTAATTTTCTTGGAACCTCATATTACGATCAGTTACACAGTTGTTCGTTGACGGCGGCGAGAAATAAGCAATCTCAGTCTCCCGCGAAGACAAGGTGTTACGCGAAGACCTTCCAGCATTGAAACCTAAATTTTGTTAAAATGTGATTACTTTTGTCCTCACATGAGAACACTAGGCGCTGAGACACTAGCATCCCTGATTCCCACGTCGCGCGTCTTCCCTCTGTTTTACAGTACAGCGAGAAATTCCCGCGTACAGGGCAGTACGCCAATCACTTTAAATAGTGTCACACACACTAAAAAGGACTTTCTCCGAATCAAGGCCTTCCTTTTAATTAGTGTGAGTGATTCTAATTAAGGGGTGACAGTAAATAGGTCTAAATCCTTTTAGTGTGAGTGGCATTAAATTCGCAACAACAACTTAGTGTCATTGAATGAACCCTTTACTGCTGCGTTGGTTGAGCCTCATTTTCATCCTCACTTTCTGTGACCGCCCCGTCCAACTCCAGACTATCCGCCAGGGGCGTACCGGCGAAGTTATCTGGATATTTGGCCACAATGTTCTGCAAGTGGGGAAACAGTTGCCTCACCTCCCATTGTCCATTGAGGTTCAAACCCATTCCACAACCGATCATGGCTTTGCGAGTGTAGAGCACCCCATCTTTGTCACGATCATTGTTGACCTCGCGAATGACGACTGTAGCCTTTTTCATAAAGAAACACTTCCCGGGATTCAGAAGTTTCTCTAACCCAGCCTTCCAGTCCACCCACTCATCCTTCTCCATCATCTCCATCCTTTTTCGTCCCAACGCCTGTGCCATGCTGTTTTGATTTTCTGAATGATAAACAAATCTGCAGGTTGAAAAAGCTCAGGTGCATTCTTAGGAAAGAACCTAAGATCAGTTCAACTCGCATTTAATGCTGAATTGACAGATGCTGTATGTTTGTGACCGGAAGCGTTATCCACGAAAAGAACTCGATACTTTCCTCCCTCGAGAGGCTGCATGACGCGCTTCTCATCAATCCATTCCGCAAATACCCAAGCGTCCATCCACCCGTTTGGGCCTGATCTGTAGCAGACACCTGATATGTTTTCCGGTAGACCCATAATGGGGCATGAGTTGCGGTCCTTCTGAAAGATCCGAAATGGTACACCCAAGTGTGCTTGCCGTCCACCTTGCAAAATTACCATCATTGTCATTCCAACGTCGCCACTGACGACGTCTGAGAACTTGACGTTCTTGTTCCCCTTCATAGCCAATGTTCGTCCATTGTTGAGGTCCACAACAAAGTGGGCTTCATCGGCGTTTGCCATTAATGCGTCATCGAGGCGTCCAGCGTCAAAATCGCGCTTCAGAGTGCCTAGATTAAATGTCACTTAGCGCTCGACCATTTCAGTCTTCCTCGCACTTGGATTGAGTTTTCCGGTTTGAACACGAGATACTATACGGCTTTCAATCATAAATCGTTCAATCCATCTAGGATTGAGGTGATCAGAAATGAGCTTCCCAGATTGCGGATCGCGATGGGACGGCCCGTACGCAGATGTTTCGGAGTCGGCAACCAGCTTTCGAGCGAGCTGAGGAAGCAAGTTGGTGTTAAAGTTGACTCCGCACCGGCGCAGACGATCAAACTCTGCACGAAGTGACGCATACAGCGCATTGACCCAAACGATCCGCTTCCTTCCTCTTCCGGATGCTGTCTTGGAAATTCTCAGTTTGGGACCAGAAGGCCCCATCCGATACATGTATAGGTCGTTGGTATTCTTACCTACTGCCTTGTAGTTCTGCACCGTTTCACAAAGATCTCTCCAATATCTCATCGCGCGTGTTAGGTTTGTGTTCGTTGAACCACGAAAGAACTGTGGGAACTCCGCCAGGGCTTTGGATGGAAAATTTTCCACTGCCTCTTCCCCCTTTTTGATCATCCAAGTCGCCACTTTGAACCTGTCCGATTTTTGAGGACATGCAGTGCTTTGCGTGCAGTCCTAGGACTGAAAAAAACGTCTAGGGTCTTAGCCGACTGAGCGTCGTCCGTTTCAGTTTGCACGCCATGTGAATCTCGACTCTCGGCAGCGCTACTTGATGCGCCAGCTTCAGCCGCTCGTGCTTGCCTTGCTCGCATTGCGCTCTGAATTGAGCGGACAATTGGTGAAGCAGACAAACTTGGTGTCATATTTTCTTGAGTGGGGTAGGGTGGAGTAGTGTGGATTGCTCTGGTGTGAAAGAGCGACTTTTCAAGCCTTCAAGGAGCTCGGGGGTTTCCGAATTTTCAAATACTGTATATAGGTCAACGCTACTGTGTTCGAAGTCCAGACTCAGGTCCCCTATATTTAGTGTCACTCACTCTAAATGAGGGGTGACACTATTTAGTCCGTGACACTACTTAAAGTGATTGGTGTAACGCCTGATGCTCCAAATGTATGAAGCAAGGAGATATTTTTAAATAAAATTAGATAAATTTAACGAGGAAATCCAATGA
>JAVCKV010562242.1:0-10843 GCA_032274145.1 Herpochondria borealis | reverse complement strand
TTTTGTTTGCTCTATTTTTTTTAAACTGATTTTCAATTCCACGCTCAGAAATGATATGAACAACAGCCGCCAACAAATAATTTCATCCAAGGTAAATGATATTCCATCAGCTGTTTCGATTGTTGCTGTCGCGAAGCTTCTCCTCACCTCTTTGATTTGTTTCAAGAAGTCCTCCCAGTGTGTTGTGCTTCTGACTGAGAAAGAGAAAATGTTCTCCACAAAGAAGCGAAAAGCGGATACTTCTCCCATCATCGTCGAGGATGCGACTCCCGATGGAAGCGCCACCGCACGTGGTACTAGTACCAAGAAGGCTGCGCGTCACCACAAGAAGAAAAGTCTTACATCCTTTATCAAGAAGCAATTTGCGTCCTACTATCATCGGGAGAAAATGTGCAAGGAGGCCTACGGAGACACGATTTTCACCAGCGATTTTGTGGCTCTCGAATGCCAGCGTTATCTCGAAGAAGCGCTGTCGATGCATCTGCCCTACACGGCCGATATCTACGTTGCAGGTTCAAATGACTGTAACCAGATGGGTCTCGCTGTACCAGAAGGTTCAAACGCCGAGAAGTTTATGCCATTCAAAAATATTCCTGGAGACCCTGTGCACGTGGCAGCGGGATCGCTGTGTAACTATTGCTTGGACCGTGAAGGGCGCCTCTACTCGTGGGGAACTTCGGACAAGGGAATGATAGGTCGCGCCGCCAACGTTGAAATGGATGAAGACGTCGAGAGACGAGCTGAACAAGTCACGGGGTTCAATCCCAGCAAGAACGCGTTCGCGCGCATTGATGCAGCCAACGAGGATTCCTCAATCCTGATGATTGCAGCGGGAGGTAACCACGCGCTTTCGTTGAGTGCCAATGGTGCAGTCTACATGCATGGGTGCTACGCTCATCCTATGGAGAGCACAACGTGGCGTGAATTGCCTCCGGCAGACTTTCCAGACAAGGACAACACCCTAACTGAGAGGTACGAGGGAGCTGCACCCAGAGGGTATCGTGAAGAACCTCGTCATGTATGGAATTTACCACAGCTTGCTGTCAAAGTTGCGGCCGGCACTAGTATGAGCGCGGCAGTTCTGATGGATGGAACGTTGGTGACTTGGGGACACGATGGGGCAGGAGAACTTGGTCGTGGCATTGATGACGAAATGCGCGCAGTCCACAAGCAATACAGGGCAGCCAAAGACGAAGCAGCAAAAACTCGCTACGCCAGCGAAATGACTCGACTTTTTTTTACACCGAAACCGGTCGTGTACAATCCTCCCCTTGGAAAACACCAAGTGTTGGATGTTGCATGTGGTCAAAGTCACACGTTGGTTGTTGTCCGGAACAAGGGTGATCTCCGCACCAAAGTGTACGCCGCTGGTTTGAACCAGATGGGACAGTTGGGGCTTCCCGGCTCAGAAGAAAGAGGCTTAGAAAACAGAAATATCTTGACGTTGGTAAGTACCGCACTGATTGGAGGGGAAAGCGTTGAGTAAGGCCAAACCTGACACATGCCTTTCCGCAGGTTCCGGAGTTGGAAGGCAAGGACATTGTCAAGGTAGCCGCGGGAAGTTTGCACTCTGTCTTTTTGGATGTAACCGGTCGCTGCATCTATGTATGTGGTCGAGGTGATTATGGTCAACTCGGCACCACGGACGAGATCTCTGATCAACCAAATCTCATTCAGAAACTTGCGTATGATGAAAACGACGACTACAAAGATCTGAATTTTCACAGCATTGCTGCTGGTGACACCCACACCTTGGCCGTGTCTCGTACTGGAAAGCTGTATTCTTGGGGTTTCAATGAGCAAGGACAATTGGGCCATGGTGACGATATTGATGAATTACGTCCCACCGTGGTGGCGAAAGTCGCCAAGAAGTTGTTCGTGACGGAAGTCTCCGCGGGTTCGCAGCACACTATCATGCTTGCAACCAAGAGAGAATAAAGAAAGTGCGATGCTGCGATCTAACTATACATTGAAGAGGGAAAACAGTAACTTGCTTCTGTGTCGTAACAGCTAGAGTGGTCCTGTTTTGTGTAGACGAAGCAGTCTCTGCGAAATCATGCATAGACTCGACTCGATTAGCGGCAGACATATACCCTGTGGTTATCACACAGGCACGAATCCTCCGTGCGAAGTCTGCTATCGATCTTCTCTTCTTTTCATCAGGAGAGCTCAGAAACGATGCAGTAGTAATAGCGATTCCCAGCCTTCTCTCTGCATAGAGGTAGATCTATCGACCTACTCAGAAGAGCTCGCAAGCAGTGGGAGAGTTGACTAGTGATGCATTTTGGAAGAGCTAGTAATAGTGATCTAGTTTTCTGTCTAGCGCCATTCTTATCGAGGAGCTCGGAGATCTTGTTGACAAGATGCAATTTCTGTCCTGCTAACGCCACGATCCTTCCTGCTCTTTTCGGCCTCTACACCTCTCACGTCCCAAGAATACGGCCGACATGTGTTTGTTCTTCTTAGACCGAGAAGGGCTGTGTGAGTTCGAGAACTGGGACCCCTACTATAATGGAGACCTTTCAATTGCTGCATCTGTTGCACAGTCGTAGAGTGTTGTGGTCACGCCAGGGTACCGTTCGTATTGTTTCGTCCTGCAGCAGCTTTCTTGTGAGCTTGATAAGCACTATTAAGAAGACGATGCTCTTCGGCAGCTTTCTTGTGCACGTGATAAGCACCCCACCATGGCGTGTGAATGCCCAATATTCTCATGTAAACATGAGTGTCAAACCATGTAAAGTCCCGACACTGATTCTTTTCTCGAAATCGGATTTGCTTCCGCATATATTCGTCTTCCTTTTCAAACTGTGCCCATTCAGGCGCTAAAGATTCGGACCCAAACACAACCTTGTAATAAAATCGTTTCCAGGTATCGCCAAGCCACAGCTTTGTAATTCGAATGTTGTTGCGCAACCAAATCTTTGTCATGGCCGCCGGTTGTTGACCCCCATATGCCTTGAACTCACCACCAGGAAAGTTGAGACCCAGCTTTGTTTCGAGGCTGGTATAGTTATCATTGGTCCACTTGTGCGCGTCCTTGACACGGTACATGTGACCTGTGGCACTACAAGGTCTCTACTTTGTAGAAATAGGGTTGATGCGAGCCAAGCCTGCATCTGGGTTTTCCTCGACAATGAGCTGACAGCGTCTGGCGATATGGGGTTGTCGGTTGCATCTCACCCACAGCTGGACCATTCACTTTCCATTGGGTATATGGACGCACGTTCTAGAACGATTGGAGTATCACAAGGTGAACCAAGAGCAAAGGTTTCGATCGGCTCGAGTAGGGCAGGGCTGGGTTGTTGGTGGCGTTGAAGCTACCTCTTCGGATGGTCTTTACTACATGCTCATATGTTGCGTTGTGGGTCACCGGGTGCCGTTCCTTCATTAGCCAGATCAAACGTGACCAAACCGGCAAGAGACAGAACTGCTTGACAAACAGCAACAGTTTACTAGAGACCTGAGTGCAGTGGCTTCTGTTCGAAACTGATCTCAACGTCGTCTTCGTCTTCATCCTCCTCATTTCCCTCTGCAATTGGCCCAGTTAGCTTCCTCATTTCCGAGCTGTACTCCTCGGCTTCAGCGGCTGCAGCGATTATCTCCTTAAATGCTTGCCCGTTGTAGTCCCAAACGCTTGAGCGCTTTGACCCTCGTAAATCGCCTTGGCCAATGGCACCAAACGATTGGCGCAGATTTCCTTCAGGGATGACGCCGCCAGCATCCGCGAACCTGCGGTAGAGTCTCATTGATTTACCAGATCGGTCGAACTTCAGTCCGGACGAGCTTTCCGGCGGATTCTCCTTCTCCCCTTCTGCTTCGCGCGCCCAAATGCGCTCCTTCACAAGCATCAACAAACCCTCGAGGAACCAAACGTAATGCGACAGAAGGACCAATATGACACCGATCTTGACAGCTGTCACACCAAAGGTCAACAAGTAGAATACCTCCAGTTGGAACCACACTTCCAATCCAATCAGGACCACAGCATACATATTCGGGAACGTGTACTTGATGAGAGCGGAAATGTGCTGGAAACAGACTGCCAAAGATACTGGCGCGATGGTATAAACGTCGGTTTCGTGGAAGATGACGGATACGTAACACAGGGTGGCACCCACGTGATGAGGAATGAAACAGATGCCGCTGCAGAAGGAAGCGAACCGGACCAATTTGTCGCTGTAGTAAACCTCCGGATGGCGAAGTGGACCAATGATGTTGCTCGTGACTTCGGGGTAGAAGAACTTGAAGAGGCCGATAGTGTACATTGGTATCGAGATTGGATCGGCCGAGAGAACACTACCCAGGACTAGAATTGATGCAAACACTGTTGTATGTACGAAGCAAATGGAAAAATGAGATTCAGCGCTCCACTAACAAGAAGCCATCGACAGAGTTGCAAAGGACCTACCTTGAGCGCAAACGTACACACCGAAGCTCGCATTCGCAACAAGAATCGAACCAACAGTCAGTTCACCACAAATACCGGACAACATGATCATGAATGTCAGGATGAAAACGAGGAAAAAGATTGTCGGCCACCTTGCTTCGTTCACATACGCAGACTCGTCGAACCTGATAGGGAAGTTTAGGAATGACCAGAGCGAGAACTTGATGGCAACACTTTGGTCCACGAAGCTGGATACCAGCATTGCGAGTTCTTCGGCTCCCTCAGCCTCATAGAACGAAGCATACATGTCTGGCTTTTCTCGCATCTGCTTGAACACTTGGACGGTACCCGGACGGGGCGTTGTGCTCTTCAGGCCGTATCGCATTACCATCTCTGGCTGCGTGAGACTGAACTCATGAGAGATAGTCAACATGTGCATCTCCGGATCCAAGTTACGGGCAGCGTCCAAGTTGTTGAACTGAAGAGTACCGTGTGCACCAGCCACAAAGTTAGATCTTGTGAGACAAGCCAACTGACTCGGACCTGTTTTCTTCCACATGCTACGGAACTCCCACTCCCACGCATCGTTCCACCACGTCCCATTCTTCACCAATGATTCGAGAGGGTACGGTTCACCGGTCAAGTACAAGTCCGATATCGGATCGAGCATTGCCACACGCTCGTAGTTCTTCAGCGGCTGGATCATTTTCGACACGGCGAATAGCGAGGGCGGCATTGTATTCGTGATCAAACCATGCAACTCTTCCTTACCGACTTCATTTGCGGCATAGTACGCCAGCAATCCACCGTCGTCTCTTCCGAAAAGGAAGACTCTCTTGTAGGACTTTTTGGCGAGGCGAATCACGTCAGCAATGTACCCTCTCATTCTTGCCATATCGCACTGCTCAATTGGTGTTGCTTTGTCTCCCCATCCGGGCATCACAACAGACCAGTAATCCATCTTCTGTCGCATGTGTCTGTCACGCATTTTCCGAATGAACATGGACCAACCGATTGGGACGTCAACCATCCCGTGTACAAGAATCATGAGGTTCTCGCCGCTCTCTTTACCATCGGCTTTCAACACCTCAACTTGGATGTCATCTCGGACAGTGACAAGGTCAGAAGTGAAGTTCACCCCGTGCCAGACACGCATATCGCTCCCACCGCATTCATATTCGTCTGATTTTGGAGGGAATAACAACGGTGCAACTTGAGTGAACATCTTCATGCTGAAGTGTCGCCCCATACACCCCCGCTTGAGGCTGGGAGCAGAGTCGGTGCTAAAGTACCCACTCGAATCGGTGAAGGAGTCGAAGTCGCTCTCTAACCCATTGAAGACAAGCATCTGGTGCAAGTTTGTTCGCATGGGATTGAACACCGATGGATCCTCAAAGACGGATGGGTCTCTCTGGGCACTTGTGAGCTGATACATTTTCGCTTGCTCGTCGTCAATCCCAGCGACCACACCAACATTCGGAGATAGTCGCAGATGCTTTGGGGCCAGCTTCTTCCCATTGACGTTTCGCTCTGCATTCATCATAACGGACACGCTCGACCATTGCTTCGACTTGAGTTGAAAGACCGCGGGAAGATACAAACGAATTGGCCACCATGCCGTAAGCGCCCCGGATACCATCAGCCTCGATCACATCATCCAACCCGGCAGTACTTAACAGCGATTGCAGTTTCTCGAGTGTGAGAACTCCCGATTCTTGAAAGTGTCGTCGCATTTGATACTTGGCGGCCATGTACCCTGCCGGCCATAGATTTCCTGTAAGTTCCCAGGACCAGCCTGGTCGCAACATTAGACCAGGTTGCAGTGCATCCAAATCATCACTGAACTCAACTTCCGTGTACGGAAACTCGTCCTTGAAGAGTGCCCGAACAGCGATCTCAAAGATCAAGTTTCTCATGTTTGCCGTATCCAGAAACGGTAGATCCTCCTTGGAAACATTTCGAATGTTGACGACATTGTCAAAGATTTCAGGCAACGTGTGGCCATCTTCTGCATCTCCCCACATCCCAGGATATGCAACCTCCGCAAACAATCTGGTCTTCACGTGGAACTCCGACCCTGTGCTGTGCCCTACAGGAGGCAATAAAATGTCATTCCCAACTGCTTCTTGAGCGGAGTCCAATACTCGTGCGTACACTTCTGGCAGGGTGGTTCCAATGTAGCAAGTCTCGCTCATTAGCGTATCACTACTCCGTGTTTGATGCGATTGAAGAGCTGCCAAGACCTCGCTATAGCTTGTCTCCACAGGACCCAACGATGTATGAATCTGAACAAAGTCACTAGCATAGTCCGGAAAGAGCAGACTTCCAGGGGCCGTGAAGGTTGTGTCAGGTTCATCTCGAACTTTGACTTGCTGCTGCCATGCCGTAAGGACCGCACATTCAGAAGAGGCTACAGCGTCGGAAGTTGTGACCCGTCCCTGGAACTTGGCATCTGGCCCCCAGTCTCTGTACACGGCACTCTCCAGTTTGGCAAAGTCCCATCTGTAGCAACCTCCCCTACCCAGGTATGACCCGACTTCAGGACAAGGATCGAGGTATAGCGAGTTGACACAGGATGGGATCTCAACGTTTTCAAGTGTGGCTGAAGCGAGCTCCATGATCGTCTCCGGATCAACATGCAACGTCTCCAACATGATCGACCTCTGTACCACTTGGTCGCGACAACGACAGAGTTCGCCATTCTCAGCGAAGCGACCAAGGAGCATACTCACGGCTTGGGTGCAGTTGGTGCCAGCGACCCCAAGACTGAGTGATGACATACAGAAGGGCAAAGTGAGGACCGTGGCTGCCGCAATCGAATCTGCTTCCTCATTAGTACATGTATCATCTCCGTAGCCACTCGACGCGTCCCTGGTGATTTCTGGGAGCACGAGAGTTTCAGCGAAAGTACCATCGTCTTGAACTTCAAAGGTAGTCGCAGAGGTGACATCATCAGGTGGAAAGAGAAGGCTGGGCTCAAGTGCGCTTGGTGTAGACTCATCATAACAGTCAGTTGGGACGCACTTGCGCTTCCGGTTGGTATCGAATCGGCCCTTCCCAGCATGGTAACAATGCAGATGCGGTTCAAAGGGAGTCATGAATTGATGGAGGAACTTGCACATGAAACTGTTTCCTTGCACTGCGAAGGGGCCGTACTTGTCAACACAAATTGGATCAACAACCGGCAATGCCTCCATATATGCCAAACAGTCCTCTAAGGAATCATACTGTTGGTGTTCTCCTGTGCATTCTGCCATGATGCGTGTACACACCTCTTCCTTTCTTCCCTCTACCTGCGAAGAAGAGATGAAGTTTTCTGTTGACGTCAATGGCAGCCGAACAATGAAGTTCTTGATCATTGTCGAACACGGGTAGTACTGCAACTCGATACGCCACGGAACGTCATACTGCATATCCGGAATGTGCTTCCACACTTCACGTCGGAGGGACGTCCCGACGACTCGATTGTCATCAATGACCTTGAAGGTTTTAGACAGGTCCGAGATCTCAGTGAGCAGACCTGATACTTCGGGATGAGGTACAGCCAAGTACGAACCGACAGCCGACCAACCAGTGAATGCTCCCACCCCTTCGATGTGCATGATTGATTCGTCGTCAAAGAGAACTCTGGCATTGTCCAGCACGGCCTGTCCGTCCTTGGGGCTCAAGGCTGGCAAAGCGTCATTCTTGAAGATGGGAAATGAGGTACCAAAAGCACCAAGACGGGCATTCCAGAGTGTGTCGTCACGAATGCCGGGGCACTGCTGCGTTTCAGGACAGTGATGGCCAAACTGAAATATCTTCTCGCCACGATGCTGCATCTCGTCGGTGTATGGCACCGTGTCATTGAACAAGAAGACAATCGGTTGTGCCGGACACGCTCCATGACTTGCCGAGACGGAGGTTGTGCTTTCGACAAGTACTCGACCGCTTCCTTGCTTTCCGCGAAGACTCGGCGGAACAAGCGGAACAAGAGGAGAGTTCAAGTTTTCCGCCAACGAGAGTGCTGGAAGCAGCCCGAAAACGACCAGTACTCCGAGGAGAGCATTTAGGTTATAACGACCACTCATTGTGCTGCTTTTCGAGATTTTGCGCTTTGTGGGTTTGGAATGGTGTGGGAATTTGAAATTCGGTGGACAGATCCGGTCATTTAGATGACCCGCCAAGACCAAATCCGAACATTCTCGCAGAACTCTACTCCAATGAGTTGCGTTTACTCACGGACTGTGTGTGAATCTACCTTCACAGTCCGCTAAGTTAACCACAAGACCGTGAGCGAGGAGCTGTATGTTCATGTTACATGAACATACAGCTCCTTACACATGCACGAAGCTAGATAGAGACTATATACCTCTGATGGTGCACACGTACCTACTGTACAAGTACAATATAAACCCTCTCCAATACCCACCCTGGTAAGTTCAAAGTACCTTATATTATTGCAGACGCTACATCATTCACTTTCATGTCGTCAGTGTTGGAGTGTCAGATACATTTGCCTCGCCGCAAGTTCGAAAGTGGCAAGCGTCAACTACAATGGAGTCCAGTGACAAATCATCGATAGTTACTCTTGGTATAGTCTCCAAACACACGAGACAGAACAACAAGGCATGCACACATCCCGTGCTGCTTTAGACACTCGCCACATCAGCCGTATGGATACTTTGTTGCAACGTTGATCACCAATCGTCGATTCTTCGCAACTTGAAGTGGGTCATCATCATTGGTGGACCCCAAACCAGCAGCACCGCCAAGGCAGCAACCACGGATACAGCCAAGACGACACCCAAGACGGTAAACGTGACAGTTCGAAAGATTCCAGTAAAACCTCCAGCTTTAGAGTCGTCGCTTTTGACGTGGTTTCCATGAGTTGTGTTCTCCGGTTCATCATCTTTTTCGTTGTTGTCACCATGAACTCGCTCTCCAACAATGTTTTCATTGCCAGTTGATTCCTGAATGGATCTGCCACTTGCCAGTTGCTGTGTCAAGAGTGAATACGCCTGCAACGTGGCATCCTCCGGTTTTGACCATTGGTGTCGTACTTGACGACAACACCAAGAACTCGGCAGGTTGCTCCGTCTTGCGTGGCAGCACAGTTCTCTAAGAAAGGAGGAGAATGGTCCATTTAGATGTACAAGTTATCAAATCAATCACGCATGGGTGATGCCCGAGAACACCCAGATTGAACCAAGTATGTTCTTGATTGAACTTCTCGTACTCGAGGAAATAGCGGCTTTCCACCTAGATCTCTCTAGGCTAGATCTCTCTAGGGAGGAGAGTACACGTACGGTGTCAAAACCGTACTGTAACTTGCGCCAGGTACAAAAACTAGCTACAGGTTCAAAAAGGATATCATGACATTAAAATTGCAGACGACGAGCAGTCTGGAACCACGTGAAATTGAAAAAATTGGCCGTTGCCCATTGCATTGGAGAGTCTTTCAAAAAAGCTCCTCCAGTTTATCCTCTGGCTTGGACGTGAAATGGAGTGTGATTCACGAGTGTTTATCCATTTCATCCTCCGTCTCGGACACAACATGTCGTGGCTTGTCCAGGCGTTGAGGGTATTGAGTATTTGAATAAAATGAGATCCTTGCTCCAGGGGAGCGACATTTTCGAAATTGATAAGCCCCACGACCGAACCAGTTGGCCGAAACCCAGGCCAAAAGGCCAAGCGTTCTTGTGGCGATATGTACCAGCTGGTTGAGCTTCTTTTCGACGAAAAGACAGATCCTTCTGAACGACCAGCTACGCTGCAGTCGAGACCAGCTGTACTTCTGCTGTGAATCATGAAACATGACTGCAACCGATACCAGACCACCTTGCAAGATGTCATAAGCCCCCCCCAAACGCTGTATTTTTCCGGTAGCTGACGAAGTTGATCTGCAAAGGCGGACCAACCTCAACGCGACATGGTGTGATTGCTAGCCCGCGTCAACCAAAAGCTGGCACTACCCGAACTCAACTGGTGGACATGATGTAGATTTTAAGGCACACGTTGGTTCAAGGTTCGTTTCCTTTTCAGTCGTTCTCCGGTGCCTGTATTTATACGCCCTATCTCAGGTTGGTTGGAATTCTTCTGTACCTGCTGGTACGAGCATTGTGAGCGCATCTAAGGACATTGTTGTGTAGATCGATTAGTTGAGAGGCTGACTTCACTGATGTCACGAAAGGTTAGGTAACCTCGGGGATAACACCCAAGTCAACATCTGCAATATCGCTGATAGGTGGGTGCTTGTCCATTGTATCCTCCGTTGTCCATCGTGTTGAGAGAATTTGCCGTGCCGTAGATAGCATTCGAATAATGAGATACTACACTAGCTGCGGGCGAGCTACGGCACAACAATTTCGAAATTGATAAGCCCTACGACCGAAATGCGGGAACGTGAGGTCATTTCGCTGAAACTCGTTTTTCTGCCCAATCAAAACAGTTTTTATCACCAAATCTTCAAACAAT
>JAVCKV010562231.1:0-10847 GCA_032274145.1 Herpochondria borealis | reverse complement strand
ATCGCAAACAACGAATAATCCTTTTTCTCACCTTCCAAATCACCCCCCCGTATCCACACCAGCATGTATATATATAGAGAGGGAGCTGATGCCACAGGATGAGAAGGAGTCTCGCTGTCAGCCACTGCAGCCCAGAAGTGTCCGACGGAGGAGCGCCTCCGCCAAAAAGGCGGAGACCACTCAAAGACGGAAATTGGAACCAGACATGGGGCACAACAACAAAACATTTGTCTCACTTGTTGCAGATATCAATCAGCCTCGAGTCCGTGATCAATAGGCCTCAAGTTTGGTTTTCTTCTATCAACAAGATCGTGCAAAAAGGGGATCGTGAAGGAGCACAAGAGTTGATCTCGGTTCTCAACAATTGTGATCAACAAGGATTGAGCGCTATGTTCGAACCTACTGCAAATGCAAGTAGAGAAGATACCAAACAGCTGGAAGGAACAAAATGACTCCTGAACCCTGTTTGATCCTTCGAACACTCAGTGTGTATTCGTGACTGAAACCCGATTCACCGGGCACCTCTTTAACTTGACGTAGATTCCGTTATGCCCAGTATGCGCATTTGTGTGATTATCACATGGTCACGATAACTACACAAAGACCAAGTATGACTGCTTGAGCATGCATGACCATGACGCAATATATTTATGGGCTGGTCTTGATGACAGCCATGAGATTTATGGATTGGTCTTGATGACAGTGGAAACTGTCATAGAGATAATTATACATTATCATGTGTGGTAAAACCGTGACCCAAGTTCCTGAGACACGAAACCCACACAAAACACTTATGCAATGACCATTGAATCTCAAGTGAATCTTCAGGTGAATTTCCTTATCTCCTGTTATGAAGAAGGAATATAGAATATATATTCCTATGCAGGCATTACAAAGGTTTATGCCAAGTCATCTATCTCTGAGTAGGATGACAGTATTGGTACAAAAGATACAGATATTAGTAAGCAGGAGGTATTTGGTGGTATTGATCCACAGAGATGCTGAGTAGACCTGCAGCTCTGGTATACCACAGAAAAACAACAGAAAAATTAGAATTAGCTCACAACTTAAAAGTAAACCAAAAGAGTAGGACACACAGCTTGTATTTTTCTTTATTATTCCAAGATGTAGTAGGTAAATTGCTGGGCTCGCAGGTTAACACCACTGGTATACAGGTACATGTTAACAAATGTCTAAGGTGTGGGAATATGAAGACAGTGATTGATATCATTGAGAACAGTGATTTTGTCTTGGGCAATCTGTTTTTAAAAAGTACAGCAGTTAGTGCTGAAACATGTTATTTGTGAAAAAGACACAAGGATACTGACCTGGGAAGTTGTGTACTTGTAACCATGACATTTATGATGATAGAGACACTGTAAGATGTGCATAGGGCAATGCTCATCAAAGAATTTAGAAGCGGCAGGCAATCATCAGACACACTAATCCATACAGCAGAAAGTATGGATGGTAACAATCTCATAATTCATGCAACGATTGAAAATGGTGACAGCCAGATAAAGAGCTTCTGGAACAGAATATGAATGGCAGTGTACTGCAATAAGCCAATCAATAACCATCGAACTTATTCCTTCAGTGACATTAGTTTGACATGTAAAGCAGATGCTTTGTGTAGCAGTCATTTTCTCCTGAACAAGGAGAGCTGCATAGTACCATGGCGGTCCTGCATGGAGTCAAGCGTATCGTGCCTTGCAGTTATAGTAGTACTGTGCAACTCCCAGAAGATGACTCGCGTTTGGGAGTGCTCATGTGGCAGACACGCAATCCTCCTGGTGGGGACGTTGCGACCGTGAGTGAGGCAGCAGATTTGGATGGAGTCAACCATGTTGTTTGGGGAGGAGGATTCAGACTGATGAGGTATGTAGACTGTTCTACAAGTTCGAACTTTTGATTTTTGCATCGACGTGCCATTAAGCGACTCATTGCAACGTTTAGAGAGGGGAGTATACATCAAGGAGAGCTTGCCAAACACAGTGGGCAGGCCACTAAGAGTTGAGAGCCTGCTTGCTAAAAATGTTATGATATTTGATTGATTGATTTCCGGGTTTCTGATAATATATGATTCGAAGATCTTCTTGGTCTCACATATTCGCAAGTGACAGCGATGATTTCAAAGATCTTTGGTCGCACTTATTATCATCGAAGGGAGAGAATGAACCTTCACAAGCTAGTGTTGTTCTTCTCACTTTCAACAACCCGCTCGTTCTCTTCCCCCGCCAAGTCTGATACCACCCAGAGTTGCCTTAAGATGAGCCCCAACAGCTGGAAAGCCTTTGACACCGAGCAAGCAGAAGAGGCTCGCACCAAATTCAACGTTTGGCCCCTCGACGAGAGCAACGCTATTCTTCTCAACGAAGTTCACCCCCGAGACTATGTCCAGTCCACGCAAGAACCACATGAAATTTACGATTTGATTGCGATCGGAGCTGGTGCTGGCGGTCTAGTATCTTGTGAGTTGCCGCATCATGCCGTGTGACTGATTTGTGAATGAATCAATCTCGTCGCTCCAGTCTAACTCGAGAATTCTCTGTAGCCAAACAGACTGCTCGCCGTGGAGGAAAATCTGCCATGATCAGCGAGCATTTGGCAGGAGGAGATTGTTTGAATGTCGGGTGTGTACCAAGCAAGGCTCTGTTGCGTGCTGCGAAAGCCATCAACGAAGTGAAACGTGCTGCAGAGTTTGGAATCGTGTTGGATTCACCTCCCAAGATTCACTTCCCAACCATTGTGAAGCGCCTTCGCGAAAAGCGATCCGTCATATCCCCAGCGGATGGTCATGACGGAACGACTGGAGCTGGAACTCACGTCTTTCAAGGTCGAGGCGTCTTCACAGGTCCAAATACTATTGAGGTGAATGGTGTTACTCTCAAGTTCAAGAAGGCCGTCGTGGCAACGGGGGGACGGCCCACAGTACCCAATTTACCTGGTTTAAAGGAGGCACCATACACCACCAATGAAGTGTTGTTCAACCTTGAAGAGCTCCCACCACGAATGGTTGTGTTGGGATCAGGTGTTATTGCCTTGGAGATGGCTCAGTGCTTTGCTGCCTTCGGGAGCCATGTTACTGTCATTCAACGTGCAGAACGTCTCTTTCAGTCCAAGGCTGGCGATGCAGAAGCGGCGGAGCTCCTACAGAAGGTCTTGGAGGAAGATGGTGTACATTTCCTGTCGAAGACAACTATCAAACAAGTTGAGACTCTGCGCGGGCGAACCAGGGATGCCCTTCCACTGATGAAGTTGACACTAAATGTTGGAGAAGAAGAGCAGGTTGTGGAATGCGAGTGCCTGTTGGTCGCCACTGGTCGCGCTTCTAACGTTGAAAATGTTGGATTGGAGGCAGCTGGAGTCGACTACCAGGTCGGAAAGGGTATCACTGTCAATGATCTGTCGCAGTCTGTGAGCAATGAGAATGTATACGGTGTTGGTGATTGCGTTGCAGGTGTACCACGTCTCACGCACCAGAGTGGTGAAATGGCAAAGCTTGTTGTCCAGAATGCTCTCTTTGGTGATTCGTGGAAGTTAAGCAGTCTCGTCACTCCCGCTGTCATGTACACTGAACCAGAGTACGCTACAGTCGGTATCGCGTCGGCGGAGGAAGCGGAGAAGAAGGGCATCAAAGTGGACGTCTTTCGTGGTGGCCTCGAGCACAACGATCGTGCAATCTTGGAGTCGGACAACCGTGGCTTTGCCAAAATTGTTTGCGAGCAAGGAACCGACAAGATTCTGGGTGCAACGATTGTTGCCTCTCGTGCTGGTGAAATGATCAATGAAGTCACGCTCGCGATGAAGCACGACATCGGGCTTGGTGGCATTGGACGCAATATCCATCCTTATCCAACTACGGGAGAGGCACTCATGGGTGCTGGCTTGGGATACATCAACTCCAAGTGGACAAGGTTGGACTAAATCGATTCTTTAGACAGCCCAGCCGGCTTCAGATTGGCGGAGGCCACCTTATTGTTTGCCAAGAGCGTACAGAGTAGTTCATATTATAAATTTGGTTTTTAGTACTCCGTCAAGACTTGCGAGACTGTACTGTACCATGTAGAGACTTCTGCATCGCATCCGGCTTCGCCGAGCGCTCTGTACTGCTGCTTTCAGGTTGGAAAATTGTGACAAAAGTCCTGCCCAGGCATTTTGCGCTAGTTTTTTGCGAATGTAAAACAAAAATTCGACTTCGACAGCAGAAAATGTCTCAGCGACAAAATGCTCAGGAGGCCATCCCTGGAAATGCACGCAGAAACCTCCAGGGCAAGAATTTCTTGACCAAAAATTGGCTGGTCGGCAGTGAAACTTGATGATTTGGTCTCTTGACGTGGCTGAGAACTTCGATTGACATCCTAAAGAAAATCAGAAAAACTCACTGTTGGTGTCATGGTTTGTCTCAT
Source organism: Herpochondria borealis (assembly GCA_032274145.1). Lineage (NCBI taxonomy): Eukaryota > Rhodophyta > Florideophyceae > Ceramiales > Ceramiaceae > Herpochondria > Herpochondria borealis. The sequence continues at coordinate 6,438 of JAVCKV010562231.1, read as the reverse complement.
AAAATCAACATCAGCGGATGAACAAAGACAACATAAAAACTTCAACGGAGCCACCATTCTCAAACAACGATGTGCTTTCTGGTCAAGGTGCGTACACCAGCAATGAGTTTACCTGTGTGAATATCACACTCCAGTATCGGCGGCTGACTTCTCTCTTTGCCCTCATTCATTTCAAAACGAGACAGGTCGGGCGATTGAATTCCACACGCACCCGGGAAACTGCACTTTTCGGGACTTCATTCGCCAACACGCGGATCACTATGCCCAAGCAAGCCGAACGGAGAAGGGGGGTTTGATCGTCCAGTATGCAGAGCAGATGAAGGCAAAGAATGTACGTTTCCTGAAGCAAGCGAAAGACGGAACATGGAGTGAATTACCTGGAACAGAAACAAGGCAGAAGGTGAGCAAGATCACAAAAGACGCACCATGGTGATGTAAATTGCTGTGTGCATCAATCTCACCACTTTCTCTTTCTTCCAAAGATCGGCCATGCGCTGCGAGATGCAGGTCGCAAACGGTCGGTAAGCGACTCAGCAAAGAACAAGATAGCCTCAAGTGAGAAGAAGCAAGCCGCACCTTCAGCGAGAAATGAACAGGAAGAAGAGGAAGTCACCAGGCGGACGAAAATATCAAGTCCAACTGTTGAAGAGATTCTTTTGGATATTCAAAGGTCCAAGCAACGACTATCAAGGAGTCCCTCGCGCCAATCGGAATCGCTTCCCGGTGCAAGTGTTGCCGGACAATTGCCGACGATAACCGCCGCACAGGCTCTCGCGACAGCTGCTTCTCCCAGGACAGAGGCTCGGGGCATGTATCCGTTTTCAGAGCCTTCAGAAGCTCTTGCCAGCATCCGTGATCCAAAGGGGTTCGTTGAACATGCGACGGTTGCTTTGGCTCAGGGATGGGAACACAAAATTGCCGTTGGCGATTCGATAGCAGATCAAGCTGTGGCGGCATTGTCGCCACCTGAGGGGAGTTCATCAATGGAGAGTGCTAGCACTACCCGTGCTACGGTGAGCGCCCCGACGGAAGTTGGTGGTGCGGTCCGAGTTGACCAACAAGAACCTGTAATTGAACAGCAAGAGTCTGTTGCCGGTCCTGAGGAGGGACAAAGTGGAGTCGAACACGGCGTCAACATGGATCCGATCGTGGCCGAAGCATGCTGGGAATTGTTGCACGGATCGAGTGGAAGTCAATAGACGGGTGATAGTTGAACCTTCACATACAACGAACCTGCACAACGAGCACCTCGAAGGGGGAAGTATTTGAGAATCTGCTTTGATGGGTGATCAGATGCCGGAAGCCCGAACCCTACGCTATCTGCGTGTTGTTGATTACGACACCACCAACAAGCTCTCGTCGACTCTCTAGGCGATGCGAAGTGTACGAGCGTTTGACGAATGTTTGTAGAACATCGGCCGAAGGGCTAGATAGTTTCAAAACAAACTTCTTCAGGGACAGAATCAAACGGGTCCACAGTGTCATTACAACTACACACAGCTCCACACTTCTGTATAATTGGATAGGTACTAGGACAAAAGAAGGTGTGACTTGCTAGAGTGGGGACAATCATGCTTACAGTCTACTTTCTGGTATCGCGCAGCGTTTCTGGCACGTAGTTTTCGCGTCCTCTTACAGAGTGAAGCAAGCCAACGACTGATGGCGAAACAAGCCTCTGTTTGGAGCTCAAGGTCTTAGCGGCACTGATTGTCGGGCGCGGTTTGAGGAGTAACCCCCTCGACCCAATATCCAATGTACATGTACGTGATCGACTTCGCAGGCACCACAGCTGTAGCTTCTCTAGCTACATGTAGAATCGTCATGACCTGTTTTTGCCCAAGCTTGTTTGCTTTTTGCAAGCAGGAATGTCTGTCTCGTTCTGGATGATTCCCCAAAAGCATGATGTTGCTGACGTGTACCAGGAAAATATAATCAGGTGTAGTTAGTCAACATCCCAGATTCCCTTTCACGTGCCATCTATGTTGTGAAGACTCCTGACGTCACACGTTGATTCTACACAAAGATATCCGAAACGAACGTGCCAGAACGTCCACAAAAATTCGCAGAAAATGTCTCAGAGACAAAATGCACGGGAAACTTGATATTTGGTCTCTTGACATGATGGCTGAGAACATTCCATTGACATCCTACTGTACATGTAAAAGAACATCAGAAAAACTCAATGGTTCTGGTCTCACAAAATACAACGACAGCCGATGAACAAAGACAATGAAAAAACTACAACGGAGCCATCATTCTCAAACAACGATGTACTTTCTTGTCAAGGTGCGTACTCCAGTGTTGCCCCTAAAGAACATAAGAAAAACTCACTGCCTGTTGGTGTCACGGTTGGCCTCACAAAATCAACAACAGCCGGTGAACAAAGACAACATAAAAACTTCAACGGAGCCACCATTCTCAAACAACGATGTGCTTTCTGGTCAAGGTGCGTACACCAGCAATGAGTTTACCTGTGTGAATATCACACTCCAGTATCGGCGGCTGACTTCTCTCTTTGCCCTCATTCATTTCAAAACGAGACAGGTCGGGCGATTGAATTCCACACGCACCCGGGAAACTGCACTTTTCGGGACTTCATTCGCCAACACGCGGATCACTATGCCCAAGCAAGCCGAACGGAGAAGGGGGGTTTGATCGTCCAGTATGCAGAGCAGATGAAGGCAAAGAATGTACGTTTCCTGAAGCAAGCGAAAGACGGAACATGGAGTGAATTACCTGGAACAGAAACAAGGCAGAAGGTGAGCAAGATCACAAAAGACGCACCATGGTGATGTAAATTGCTGTGTGCATCAATCTCACCACTTTCTCTTTCTTCCAAAGATCGGCCATGCGCTGCGAGATGCAGGTCGCAAACGGTCGGTAAGCGACTCAGCAAAGAACAAGATAGCCTCAAGTGAGAAGAAGCAAGCCGCACCTTCAGCGAGAAATGAACAGGAAGAAGAGGAAGTCACCAGGCGGACGAAAATATCAAGTCCAACTGTTGAAGAGATTCTTTTGGATATTCAAAGGTCCAAGCAACGACTATCAAGGAGTCCCTCGCGCCAATCGGAATCGCTTCCCGGTGCAAGTGTTGCCGGACAATTGCCGACGATAACCGCCGCACAGGCTCTCGCGACAGCTGCTTCTCCCAGGACAGAGGCTCGGGGCATGTATCCGTTTTCAGAGCCTTCAGAAGCTCTTGCCAGCATCCGTGATCCAAAGGGGTTCGTTGAACATGCGACGGTTGCTTTGGCTCAGGGATGGGAACACAAAATTGCCGTTGGCGATTCGATAGCAGATCAAGCTGTGGCGGCATTGTCGCCACCTGAGGGGAGTTCATCAATGGAGAGTGCTAGCACTACCCGTGCTACGGTGAGCGCCCCGACGGAAGTTGGTGGTGCGGTCCGAGTTGACCAACAAGAACCTGTAATTGAACAGCAAGAGTCTGTTGCCGGTCCTGAGGAGGGACAAAGTGGAGTCGAACACGGCGTCAACATGGATCCGATCGTGGCCGAAGCATGCTGGGAATTGTTGCACGGATCGAGTGGAAGTCAATAGACGGGTGATAGTTGAACCTTCACATACAACGAACCTGCACAACGAGCACCTCGAAGGGGGAAGTATTTGAGAATCTGCTTTGATGGGTGATCAGATGCCGGAAGCCCGAACCCTACGCTATCTGCGTGTTGTTGATTACGACACCACCAACAAGCTCTCGTCGACTCTCTAGGCGATGCGAAGTGTACGAGCGTTTGACGAATGTTTGTAGAACATCGGCCGAAGGGCTAGATAGTTTCAAAACAAACTTCTTCAGGGACAGAATCAAACGGGTCCACAGTGTCATTACAACTACACACAGCTCCACACTTCTGTATAATTGGATAGGTACTAGGACAAAAGAAGGTGTGACTTGCTAGAGTGGGGACAATCATGCTTACAGTCTACTTTCTGGTATCGCGCAGCGTTTCTGGCGCGCAGTTTTCGCGTCCTCTTATAGAGTGAAGCAAGCCAACGACTGATGGTGAAACAAGCCTCTGTTTGGGGCTCAGGGTCTTAGTGGTACTGAGTGTCGGGCGGGGTTTGAGCAGTAACCCCCTTAACGCATTAGCTATCCAATCTACGTAGAGGGCGATGCACCTCTTGATCGACCTCGCAGGCAAAGCTGTAGCAATACTGGGACCTGTTTTTGCCTGATCGTAGATTTTGATTTCAACACGTCTAGAGAGAAAATGCGCTTTTGCCAGTTGTCGCGAGCGAGCACGTGCAGGTTTTGTTTGCAAGGTTGTAATGCTGACGTCATATACCAGCGTTTTACGTCCAAAATGTGGGCGAGTCCTGGTTCTGGATTCTGCTGGTCACAATTTGGCAAAGTTGGCAGATTGATTCGATTCATTCTGTTGTGCTGTGTTGAAAAGCCTCTGAACTCGTAAACAACCGAGTAGGCCCACAATATTCGGCACCATGGATTTGCAACATGATTCCGAAACCGTGGAAAACCTTGACAGGTTCATCAGTATGAGCCGTACTTCATCGATAAAGGAGTCCGACGTGGAGCAACGTAGTCTTGTTCTTGACTTGAACAATGATTCAACATCAAGCTGTATGTCGAGTAGTGGTGATGAAGACAAAAGTTGGAGGGAGGGGAAGAGCAGTGCGTACAGAACTATACAGTACCTTTCCACCGTAATTTTGAGTTGTGCCCTAGTTGCTGGGATTGGATATGGAATCTACATATTCGCGAACTCTAAGGAAAACAAGGGGAGCCCAGAAACGGCGGAGGTGGCAAAACCTATAATGGCAGACCCGCCTGCTCTTCAAAATGTGACAGCTTTCGAGCTGGGTGAACATGACACTCCAGACGATTGTTGGGTTGCCTTCTACACGACGATCTATGATTTGACAGAGTATGCTGACGCTCACCCTGGCGGAGCAGCTATCGTGACTAACCTTGCTGGCACTGATGGTACCGACTCGTATGAAATTTTTCACGATGCAGATCTGTTGGATACGATCGATGAGTTCAGAATTGGCACTTTAATTGTCGAGAATGAGACGATGAGTCCAATGCCTTCAACTAGTGAACCAATCCAATCGCAACCACCATCGTGGGTTTCTTCACCATCGTCTTTGCCTTCTTCCCGGCCCTCTGAAACGCCAACCCAGTATCCAAGTATCGAGTCAAGTTCAGAGCCATCGTGTGAACAGTACGTCACAAATGACCCAGCTTCACGACCCACCCTGCCTCTTTTTCCCAATGCTACTGGTTGTGGTGAGGACAGAGACTACTGTACGACTGATTCCAATTGCTGCGAACCCCTTCGCTGCTTTCACTTCGAGGGACTCCAGAATGGACTTTGCTTCTCGGCCAATCAAATCTGTGTTGGTATCGGGAGTGTTTGTGCGCACGATTCTAATTGCTGCGGTTCTCTTAGGTGCATCTACTTCTTCGATGCAAATCAAAGTGGATTGTGCACAACTGAAGCTTCTTTTCGGCCATCGTCAGCGCCAAGCACTCAACCCATCTCAAAGCCAGTGGCTGGACCACCAACTGCCACGCCGCCACTTTTGATGGCACCTACAACCGACAATCCCATGGTTTCCACTGTCGTGACGAGTTCCCCTGTCGCGACCAACATGCCGGCTTCCCCAACATCGTCTCCAACGGCCAAGAACGATCAACCAGTGCCATCGCTGCAGCCTACTGCTGGTGGGACAACGCCAGCGATATCTCCAAGTCCAACGTCGACACCTCAAATGACTCCGGCGCCCACTGATGAGTCACTTCCACCGACTCCCTACACTACAACTTTTCGGCCAACTTTGGCGCCCACTAGTGGCGCAATACCACCGCCAACCGAGAGCCCTACGACACCTCAAATGACTTCGGCGCCTACAGAGGCGTCACCTCCTCCGACTCTTTACCCTACCACTCTTCCACCAACTATGGTGCCCACCCTTGGCGCAACGCCACCGCCAACAGAGAGCCCTACTTTGAAAGCTACTTCAAGCCCGACAAACGAACCATCTGAAACACGTTGCGCAGTAACACGAATATCTATCGAAGAGGTCGGGGAGCACAATCATCCCGACGATTGCTGGATGGTGCTTCACGACCAAGTCTTCGATCTGACCGAGTACGCACCAACACATCCCGGAAACTCTGAAATCATCACTAACAGTGCCGGTACTGATGCTAGTGAATTTTATGGGATGTTCCATACCGAAGCGCTCCTTGTGCTGGTGGATACTGCGTTGCTTGGAGTCTTGGAGGGGAGTGACAAAGATCCTTGTTAAAAAATAATATACTTTACTTAGCAACGCAGCAAAATCATCGTGCACATTCATTTGTGTCATCTAGAGTGAGTTTGTGAGAGATACATGTACGTGCCGTGCTGCGCGCAGCATAATAGCCTACGAGCTTACGAGCTAAGGTACTGT
>JAVCKV010562220.1:0-10848 GCA_032274145.1 Herpochondria borealis | reverse complement strand
GTGGTCGTGATTGGGGTTGAGGAAGCGCCGTCGCGCGCATCCGAGAGAGAGAGCGCGATCAATCCGTCATGGGCCGCGCGGTTCGCCCGATCGGCCACCAGCGCCGCGCCGAGCTTGCGGAGATGGTCGGTTGCCGCTTCGAGATCACCGTCGTGCACCTGAAGCGCTTGCTTAACGGCCATGATCGGCGCGCCCGTGCGCGCTCGCAGCTGCTTGATGGCGTTGAGCGAGACGTTTTGTGCGGTCGAGGTCGAGGTTGAGGCGAGGCGGTGCGCGTGCACGTGCGCGTGCACGTGCATCACAGGGCCGCGCGGTAGGCGGGCGCAGCGCGAGCGGGAGAGCGCGGAGAGCATGTTCAGAGGGTTGTTCGCGTGCCGTGTCTTCGTGGCAGTTTTCTCGGTTCTTTCTTCTTTGCACGAAGATGGGGGCGTCAGCGGGAGGGGAAGTTGATCCTGGATAGCAGCCATGCCCTCGTTTGATTTGGATATATTCGATTTACGATATCCGTATTCCTTCAAAATTCGGATACGTATATATACGGAAACATGCTAAATCTTAATAAAAAAATAAACATCACTATCGCCACACTAATTCACGACCCTTAAAGTCATTCGGATGAAGAACAGATACTACCATTCCCAGTACAACGCACTCGCTCTAGCACTAATTCAAAGACCTTGTGGTGTACTCCACCTCACTTCAAAGAAAATCGATGTTTTCTAAAAATATTGAAAAATCCACAAAATGAGTACACCTGCCATAGTTGATACTGTACGTCTTTGTATCCAATGACACACGTGTAACGTATAGGGGAGGTGCTTTAGATGACATGCATTTGACCGGAAGAGAGGCTCGTCCGCGTCCAGTACAACACTTAACACGGCTTCAGACCCTCCCTTGCTCCCCCGCGTACTCCGGCCAGTCAATCGCTTCTCCAAAGAGAAGTGCTTTCCGTGCGACATCGCCCGTCTACTTGACGCATTCTGTCGACCGGCACTGCCGCTGACATGTCAAGCAACTCGGAGGCGAACCCCGCGAACACACCTGCCAACGCTCCGAGCAACCACAAACCACCTCCACCACAGAACTCTCCCCATCAGGCCAACTTTGACGCTGCTACTCTCGCTCCCCTAGAGCAAGTCATCGGAGACCACCTGTCCGGAGCAGGGAATTACATTGGGAATATACGCCAAGGAGGTAACAAAAATACTTTTGGGGTTGGGGAAAAAACCGCCGGACCCCCGAATGCGACGAAAAATCCACATGTACCGACAAACACAAAAAAGGACCGAAGGAGAACCTCAAAAGAACGTAGGAAACACAGAAACCGGAGCAGAGCTTGCAGAGCAGTAGAATTATCTTCGATCAAGGGTAAATAATAAATGAGCATGTCCAGCATTATTCTCCCATATTCTCTTCAGATTATTACAACATATGCACAATTTAACGACATAGATCTAGTCTGAAATCCCTCGACGCTTCGGAAAATAGACTTCACGAGGCTTCCGCGCTGAACAAGCCGAAAAACTCTTCAATTAACTGAGCAGCGAGAGAAAGGAGAGTCCACTGCGCGTCACTGAAGCCAATTATGTATAAGATACAGTGTGCGAAATTCAAAACGCAACTGCCGAAGATAGAAATGTTTCTCTATACATTTGGAACGTAATTCGGACTTTTTGAATATAGTAAAATGTTAAAATTTATGAATGTTTTTCACGAATTAGACCTCTCCAAACCCCGAAAGGACCGTTGGACATCAGTCGAGAGCACCTGTAACGAAGTACGAGGGTCTCACCGCCAACATTTTCGCGCTACGAGTTACGAAACAGTAAATGGGAAATGTTCCCGCTAAAAAAGAAAAATCGGCCAATATCTCACTACACAATGCCGCCAGATGTAACATCGCTCGTGGTGGTGCATCAGCGAGGCCGCAGCTCAAGTCCACTGACACACCCAAAGCTATCTGTACGTCCATTAACCATACTCCCCACCTTCCTCTTACCCGCATATTCCCGTTTCATTCCAATCAAGTCTTCTACCGCTCCCAACGATGTAAAACATCGCCGCGTTCAGCGTGGACTCTTTCAGCGCCATACCACCGGTAAAAAAGTCCAGGACATCGCAATTAAGCACGAGGTATCCAAAAAACGTCTGAAAATCGGCTTCCACACCTGGGCCGCTGTCAACGCTGGCTAGCAGCCACTAAAACCAGATGCCGTGTCAATTAAGACTCACCCTCCGAGACGCCCGCCAGTGCTGACACGCGAAGAGGAAATAATCATTCTCCGCACGTTCCAGTATTTTATCAACTGTGAAAACCCATTGAAGATTTCGGAAATTCTAAAAATGGTCTAGGATGTCATTCAGCTACTCCTGGAGAGTCGGCAGCTCTAGATTTCCTTCAAGGGTGGAATTCCGTTGAAATAGTGGGTCAAAGGCTTCCTGCGCCGTCATTCTGAGTTTTTCCTGCGTAAGTCGCAGGTGGTTGAGGACGTTCGCGTCATGACAGTGAAAAGTTACAATGTGGGCACCCAGATCGCCCGACTAGAGACTGTGATGAACCGCTACGGAATCAAGTCTCCGCGCCTGGTCTACAATCTTGATGAGAGGAATTTATTTCCGGCCGAAAGGCAAGCGTTCTTGTCGTAAGTTCATTGCCCCGGAAGGGTCAAAAGCTTTTGCGGATGGTCGTAAGGACTAGAAATATTGACCATGTCACGGTCATGTGAATTTTATCCGCTGATGGAATGCGCGCAATGCCTGTGGTAGTGTATTACGGAGTACAGGAAAACTTAAGGGTGGTTAGGGGGAAGAATGAAACAATTCATGATCGCCTGATGCCTTGCTATCTCCATCAGCGCGAGATTCCCGGCGTAGACAGCATCATCTCCGATGAATGGTCGAAAAAGTTCATCGACGAACTGAAGGAGAAGCGTGGACCAGGCGAGAATTTTCTACTGATCTATGATGGCTACACGTGTCAAATTCAGTATCAAGTCCTGAAACGCTTCTGCGAGAACGGAATTATTGTCGTCAGTCTTCCTGCCAACAATTCTCATGTACTGAAACCTCTGGATAAGTATGTGTTTGGCCCTTTCAAGGACCAACTCGAGAAAAATATCTGCACAGCCTCCCGTGACCTTCGCGCACGTAAGGTGGATGTGATGGACGCCTTTGTCATTGCATGCATCATTGACGACTCATATTGTAAAAGCCACGTTTCTTCCAGCACTCGCAGTGGCTTCGAGAAAACCGGCATTTGGAATTACGAAACCAACATGCCTTTAGTCGAACCACTAAAAACACTACCATTCTACACTGGTGGTCAGTTGCAAGTTGAACTTCTATCAGTGCAAAATGTGGTGGACTCCTTCAGTAAGCGTGGACGTGACCTGTTTCGTAACGTGGACGTAGCGGATGCCTGCACCGTGCGGGTTAACACAACGAAAGGCGCCAGTCTCTTCAGCGACCATGTTCTAAACGCACTGGATCTGGCAACTCAGAAAGCGACAGCTGCGCGTGTGTAAGCACAGGCGCGTGACGAACGAGCTCAAGAAAGGATAGACGGCGCCCAGTGAATGAAGGACCTTGCGCCGTACAGCCAAATCGTCCGTCAGCGTCTGAAAGAGTCATGCAGTGACCGTCGTCAGTTGGCGCGTGCTCGTGCGATGGCGAAGAGGGAGTTTCATATATGTGCTGGAGGAATGGGCGAGGAAGGGGACGGAGGAATGTGAAGATCTCTGTCAGACTGCGCAGTTCCCGCAGTTCTCATGGAACAATGGGACTGCCATCTCGATCAAAAATATTCACTTAAATTTTGAATAATAATTATGTGTCAATCAAGATGTTTCCGGTCGGCCCATTCGTCCGAGTTATGTCTTTCTCGGTAAATACTGCCCTGCGCCGTGGTCTCTTCGCATCCACAGCTCGGCGATTCTTTAATGCTTTTTTTAGTCGCTTCGATATCCAGAAGGGAAGTCTCAGCTTTACGGAGAGCCTCGTTTCGAGGAAAATGGACGACGCAACCGTGCAAAAAGCTCTCTGAAAGCGCGACAATGCTATATTTTACATTTCGTCCGAATTATGTTCAAAACGTATACGTAGAGTTCACGCATAACCTTGAAGTGTGCACCAATGAAAAGACAGATTCTTGAGCTGGGGTTCGGGAAAGTCTGAAACCTGTAGGACAACAAACTTCTGTGAAGAAAAAGAAAACAAATGAAACTCCCCAGGAATTGAATGAAATTTAAAACGAACAGAATATGGCAGAAAGCGAAAACTAGTCTCTCAGTACTTCGTAGCGCGCCCTTTTCCATCTATCAAAGCCATGAGACGTTTAGGAATACTGCGGAAGAGGACCATAATGTAGTCGTTGTCAATGGTAGCCCGAGCATTCTAAATAGCTTCCACCAGATTGGAGGTGTTTTGAAACGTTCTCCCGCGGCTGTAGAAACGACGAGCCAGCAGATCCCACACATTTTCAATTATGTTGAGGTCAGGAGACCTCGGGGGCCATGGAATAGTACAAATATCATGCTCACTGAACCACTGCCGCGTCTGACGGGACACGTGAATCGGTGCATTGTCCTGTTGCAGGTGCCAAACCTCTTGCGAACCAAATGTCTCCGCGATCCAGGGAGCAGACCCTACTAACTATTTTGGCTGTACTTACTTGAATCTTGCTTGCCATCGACAATGAAAATTGGTGAGATTCCGAACCAACTTACTTCAGTCCAAATCATGACGGATCCACCACCATTCTGGCGTGTCTGAAAACGCCTCGGCTCCTTGCGAAGGTCATGCAAATACATGGCCAAGCCGTCGGGACCGTTCAGGTTCAACTTTTTTGCGTCCGTAAAGACGACTTTGATCCAAAATTGATGACCTTTTGACACATGGCGGCGTGCCCACTTGTCCCTATTTTCTCGATGAACTTGCTTTATCATGGGCTCCTTATTAACCCAACAGTACTTTAAGCGTGGGTCAGAACTGATGATTTTCTGCACCCGCCGCACGAAATCGGGCAACTTGAGTTGAGTTTTGATGTCATTGGCCTAGCAATCGCCGGTGGATATCATGCGCTTTATCATACGCACTTGGTACACAGACAGTTTCAGGTTTTTTGTTGGCTTATTAACAGGTGACCCGCTTTGATAAAGTGCCAGAAAGCGTTGAAAATTTGACGGAGCACGTTTGACATGTTTCGCGATGGCACGGACTGGGAAGAGCTCGTGGCTGAGAGCAAGAATTCTGCCCGTTTCGAGGTCGGTGAGGTGAGCCATTTTGGCGGGTTGGCTGACTGCAGCGGGTGAATCTGGAAGTTTAGGACACCTCAGTCAGCTTTATAGAAGAGGTTCAGGGCGTAGGACTGCCGCCAGGGGTGTTTTCTTTCGTGCCAGGTTCCCGCTATTGAACTGTATTCGTTTCAGGTTTCGTATGTTTATACAAGTAATAAATTTGTTTCCTGTCGGTTGCAGCTCAGAGGTTTGTAATCCGTATATCATTGACAATTTTCGTACCGCACATTGTGTGCTTTGTGACTGTGAAGTTGGTGTGGCCTGTCGCGTTCTCGAAGGCGGTGTACTTTAAAAACTTTTGACGGTTCGTTTCTAATTTCGCACACTGTATGTTTTTTCGACGTACCTCTCTCGCTTCTCCAAAAAAAATGTCTACGATCTCAGAAAGCTCGAGCTTGACATTCGCTGTCTTTACAGTCGAACCGTGGTGAGGCTGCATATCTGTCTTCCAGTCCGCTGCAATGATCCGTTTTACCACCAGGCCCATCTTGGAACCGATGTCGAATAGTATAGGTGCACTGATACTGGTATCAGGCAGGAGTCCGAAAGTCCCAGAAGTCTTTTAGCTTGGGGCTATCAGAAGGCCCGTCTCTCCAGTCTTGAAGGGAACCTCCATAGAATAGTTTTTGAAGTTTGTTGGCGCCTTGAATGGAAATATGTGGTAAATTTGGAGCGGAGGCCCATAGTCCACCGGAAAATTAGGCATGAACTCCAGGTACGGAGGAGAAGCCTTTTTTTAGGCTTTAACTAAGTTTGGGCGGCCGATAAGGTCGTGGTTCGGGAATCTGAGTTTGGTAGAGCGGAGATTGAGTCCAAAACATCTGCAAATAGTTTTCATGACTTCAAGTCGCTTCTAAATCGCGGGTGTAATCATCGTCTACGAAATTGACGCTCTGGATTTGGCTTTTTGTCGAAGCATTTGAGTCGCCAGCGCGGGGTCAAGTACAGATCCCTCAATTGAGTTTGTTTGCATGGGTTTCATACTTTTTCTCGCGAAACTCTATGAAAAATTTCTTAGCTGCCCCTTGGATCAAATCACAGTTATCCGTGCACTTATATCATAGAAAATGGAGGAACATGAGGGTGCTGTTCGCCCCATTTTTGGTGGCCAAGAAGTCCGCGTCTTGGTCAGTCGAATTGGCGGAAACACACTAAATTTGAGGCTTATTGCGACAAGAGGACTGAATATACGGAAGACTGGCCGTTCTGGCGGTCCCGTGAGTATTTTTAGCCATGCTCATCACGTAGGTCGTTATAAAAATCGTATATGGAGGCCTAATCGCGATATATGTTACAATTCGCATACTGCGCGATGGCGTGTAAAATCTTGTTCGGATGCTCGGTCATGTGAGCCCAAAAATTTTCGCGGAGGTCTGGGTGCACGCCCTCCTCGATGTGCTCCTTGAGGGTTTTTTATGGATAGAAATTGAAAAAATAGGCAGCCTTGGCGTGAAGCCTTTCACAGTAATTGATTTCCTTCTCATATGCCGGAAACTTGTAGTTAGTAGTCTCGCTGTGTGCGGTAACGATGAAGTCATCTGACGCATACTCCTTATAAAGATAGTTCAAAGTCCCTGCATATGACGTGAATTTATTAGCCCTTCGATAGCGAGGCCTCAATTCTAGGTCTGAAGCAGACTAGTTGATCCGTCGATTGACGATGGAAAAAGTCGGGTCCTGAATGTAATACTGGAAGAGTCACATGGCGGCGCCTTCATGGATTTCGCTGACGTTCACTGCACTGCGGACTGAAAAGTCTTAAAAAGTTAAGGAACCTGATAGGGGGTTTGCCTGAAAAGGCCTTGTTCTGCATATGCACGTTGATGCGCTTTTCAAACTTTTGGATTTTTCTCGCTGTCCGGGCGTCGTACTTCGGCGACCGGTTGACAAGCCTGTTAGTCCGGTAGCCCATTAACTATCTGTAGAGACGGCTGGTTGGACTAAACTTCTGCAGGTTGTACCTTTTCTCTGTCTCTACTGCCGTCTCCGGGTGGGCCTTCATCTGGGCCGTGCGGTCTGTGAAAGGGGCATTCTTGGGTTTTAGGTGCGTCCTCGAACTTCGAAGACGATGAGGACTACGAGTAGTCTTGATAGTCAATTGAGTTATCCGTATTTGAGTCGATGCTGTTGGCCTGTGGTTGGGCCACCGGACGGGGTGGTAGCGCGGCTGTAGGGAATAAAGACTGGGGACGAGAGCCCCAAGACTTTTCAGACGGAAGTGGCGGCTTCGCGGCTCTGTGCTGGCTGGTCGGTTGGGTGGCGTTTCCTGTTAGCCACCTAGCCACGCGATCTTCGGAAGATCTGTACTTGTCCTCCTTGTAGTGTATCTGTCTGAAAGTCACGTGCGTCAGAGCGGGGACCATTTTACGTAGCTTTGCTTCAAAAGCGTCATTGACCATGTGCCGAAATATTTTTCTAACTCTTGTGACAGAAAGAGATATTCGGCCAGAGGCCCATGCTTGTTTGGATCCTTCAGGCACGCTTCGGCCATCAGTGCTGCCACGTCTAAGAGTCGAGCACGAAATTAATCTGAATTAATGTGGACTTCAAGTGGGCGTCGGGCTTCCGCCGGTCGTGTGAGAGTCTGATGGTAAAAGTAGAACGGTGGTGTGCTCGGTCCTCCCAGTTCCTTTAGTTTCTAATTTCCTGACTTGAATAACAACTAATTCGAGGCGCTGATATTCGTGATCTACCCAGTGCATCTAGCCACTGGGAATATGCTGCCGATTCTGCACTGAACTTGGAAGCTCGCTTGTTGTAATTGACAGGCATGTGTCATCATATAATCTTACTCGGACTTAAATGTAACTAGAAAAATCGTCTTTGTCACCCCTCCGCAGTTAGAAGGGAAGGAAGCCAGCGTGTAATGATAAATAGAACGATTGGCCTTCGTGCCCACACCTCACACCGCACCATGATCAATAGAGGAATTTTTGTTCATTGTTTTTGAAGGTGCTTGAGTGTCTTTTTACAAATTGTAGTGCGTTTCTTTTTGAAATAATTTCGATCATATCTGGGATGTCTTCATGGATATCAAATAGTTTGTGCCATGTTACATCAATTTCATTTTCTGGATTTTCCCATTCGACCTGAACCCAGATAATGTTCCTGAACTCTTCGATTTACAAAAAATTTCCATCGTATCATAAACTGCTTCAGTGTGATTTTCGTAGAAAAGTGATAAACGGAGCCGTGCGATTTACCATAGAGGGCGCCTGCGTTTGTTTCTGTAGCCCCTTAGCGTAATAAAAAAGACGGTGTTATGAAACAGGACTCTGGATACGGGAAGGTTGGATGCCCCCAACACAGATGGAGCGGGGGGCGATCCTATGGTTTATACGAATCTGAAGTCACAAGTATCAACTACTGTAAATTCACAAAATTTAATGGTGGGTAAGTCAGTTCTGTCCTTGGTGGTCTTCTCGCGCGTTTTACAGTGCGGCGCAGGTGGTTGTCTCTGACGCCCTTGATGTGGTCCATGAGGCCGCTGATAGGGCCAACGTTGGTTCGTCGAGCCGGTCCCTTCCATCCGGTTCCAATCGCATTCATCTCTATTCGTCTTAGGCCTTTCTTGTGCCTAATTTTAGTCCGTGTGTCCTTTTTTTCGCAAATGTTTTTGCTTGTTTTTTCTTTAGAGCCCTCTTGGGAAAAGTCGTGGTTCTTGAGATAAGTTTATCCTCACCTTTTCAGGCCGACGTCCTCGTCGGAGTTGGCGTGCTGTGTTTTTAACCTTAGACGCATGGAACCGTACACACATGTTGTGCGGGATGTCCTTGGGTGGTTCCCATTTGTGTTCTGAGGCATTATACCACCAACGGACATTGTGGAACTTGTCTGCTTGGGTTTGAAGAAAGGCAACCAGGTGGTCGACTACGTATTTCTTCTCGGGATGTTGGTCAGTTGTGTCGTTCGGTTTAACCGGTACGTATTTATGCTATATCACCTTAGGCCTTGCGTCCGACTGATGAGCCTATTTGCCTGCTATCTGTGACGGGGTATGGTCGCTCTATACGTTAGACGAAAAAGACGGTGCCGGGAGAGATTGTGGATGATGAGGCAGGGGGAGTAGGTCAGTTAACTCAGAGGGTGGGTGTTGAGGCTTCAAATTAATTGGGTCCTAGGGTGGAGGTGCTATTTTCAGGCGGTCTATTGAGACCACTTCCTCGATGTTTCTATTGATGAATTTGACAGACTCGCCCGTCATTTGTAATAATTTTTACCCTGCGTGGGTCTTCTTGCGAAGTTTAGACTTTGGCTTTTCAGCCAGTCGTTGTGTGGCTGTCTGCATCATAGACGGGGGAGTTTCTATAAAGACTTCGTCACCTGGACGCAGACTGAGGAGACTCTGGAAGTTTCGGTCCTGGTACTTCTTGTACTTACCTTGTTGTGCTTCCGTCTGTTTTTTCGCCATTATCACGAGTGCCTCCGTCCGCTCCATCAAATGGAGATGGGATTCTTTAGGCGTGAGGAAGTCTAACTGCGGGAGGGGGTAATCTTCCTTGCCAATGATTTCGGGTGGCTGTAGGGTGAGCACCAGGCTGAAAGGAGTCTCATGAGTCGTGCGATGGAATTGTGTGTCGTAGGCGTACGTTAGCGGCTGAATGAGATGATAAAAATTGTTCACGTTCTCGGTTATAAAGACGAGAAGGCGAGTGGCCAAGGCTTTATTGTACCTTTCGGTCTGCCCATTGACTTGAGGGTGATAGGCTGTTATAGTCGTGTGCTTAAAGCTTAAAAGAAAACAAACTCCTTCGAAGAACTTAGCGACAAACTGAGGTCAATTATCTGTCAAAAATGCCCCAGTCGTACAAAAAGGCGTTAGAGACTGATACTGCAGTGGTCGAAGAAAGGGGAGACAATTTTTACAGCTTATTGAATCGGTCGGCAATGACCAGAATGTCTGTCGAGAGGTTTTGCGTCTTGAAAAAAGGACCCAGGATATCGTGGCTATGACGTCTAGCAGATTCTTAGCCAGGAATAACTTAATAGGCTTTTGGTCCTTGCAAATAGTGCCTATTGTAGCAGAGTGACTGGCGTAGCCATGCGATTGAACGAAGAGGGCGCCTGCGTTTGTCTCGGTAGCCCCCTTTGAGGAACTAAAAGGAAATTTTCTGAAACAGGACTCTGGATCCGGGAAGGTTGGATGGCCTCTCAACCCACAAGGGTCGGAAGCAATCCCATGGTACATATGAATCTGTAGTCACAAACATCAATTACTGTAAAGAAACAGAACAAAAGGAGGGGGTGCACTAATCACTTCCGATAGGAGGGCTTACAGGAGACTGCCGCAGCCACCCGTGTCTTGAAGTCCAACAATTTCCGTCTCTACAGTCACCGAGAATACAGTAATCTCCAACCACTGTATTAAACCGTGGCTAAAGTAGCCTCAAGCCACTGTATTACACCTATGCTTTCAGCACATTGGCGATAGTCTTTCGCCGTCTGAAAAAATCATTTGCCAATTTTGTCCAAAAGTGCTTCCGTCTCAAGGAGTCGTTCCTTTTTTAAGCCACGAGGATGCCCGGCCAACAAAGGGTAGTGGGCCAGATAA
>JAVCKV010562209.1:0-10848 GCA_032274145.1 Herpochondria borealis | reverse complement strand
CCTCACCTACAAGCAATCACTGGACGAATTAGCCGACGCATGGCAATGCAAAAAGACTTAATTTTGGATACCCATGTGGGGACTGCTTCTTTTTCGCTGACTTTTTGACCATTTCTACGCTATACCTAACAGACAGCTAACATACTGGAAAGTGGATTCTTGGAAACAGTAATTTTTTTGCCCATTGTAAAAGGTCCAACAGCCTGTTGGACTACATCTCCCCCTCCAAGTAACGGTAAAGAAACGCATTCGGATGGAGGTAATTGATTCGAGAAAGGACTCAGGTAATTGGGCAACAGCTTGTTGCCCAATTGGAAGATTTATGGACAAAAATGGCACAAGTTGTGCCATTTTTGCGACTGGAGCAGGAATAATCCAAGCAGGATCAATATTATCCCAAGCTGTGGTAGGAAATTACGCAACAGCTTGTTGCGTAAATATACGAGCAGCAGCTTCAACTTTGCGCTCACTCATCCTGTTCCCCTTTCTCATTTAATGTTCTATTGAGCTCGCCTAAGGGCAAGACTTGCTTATCAAAGTCAGACAGAAAGAGACGATCTTGGATGATGCGGTATTTCTCAAATTCGCTTTCAGCATGAGCTCTTGCGATTTCAGTGGTAACCTTTCCTGCGTCTTGTAGGATTTCACGATCAGTGGCAGCAATAAAACGGTTGAGTCGCTCCTCCCAGTCACTCATGGTCATCGGAATATTCCTCAGCGCCATATCTTCTGCGATGTCTAGGTAAGCATTCACGAGCCTCAGGAGTTGAGTGAGTTCGTTATCAGAGAGGTAATTCTTAGCGACCCCAGCATCAAACTTCTGAATCTTTCCATGGGGAGCATCCTGCCAACTGGTAAGCCCCATATCGGACTTCTCAGCATCTGCCCTGTCATGAATGACTTCGGCAGCTGTTTGCCCTTGAATCGCCCAGTGGAGCTTATTCTGCACGGTCGAGAAGAAGCGTTTAGTTGCTTGAGCTGTGACATCGTAATCAAGTGCCGTGCTGAAGATATCGGTGATTTTCTGGTAGAATTTGCGTTCGCTGATGCGGATTTCTCGGATACGCTGCAGCTGTTCTTCAAAGTATTTTTTCCCCAGTATAGTTCCGTCGTTCTTAAGCCGCTAATCATCTATGACCTAGGCTTTGATGGTGTATTCCTTGATGATACCTGTAGCCCACTTGCGGAACTGTACAGCTCGCTCGGAATGAACCTTGTATCCTACCGCGATGATGGCGGAGAGATTGTAGTGGTTCGTAGCGTAGTTTTTCCGTCTTTGGCAGTTATTCGGAAATTTCGAATAACTGAATTTTCTTCGAGTTCGTTATCAGAAAAAATCTTCTTGAGGTGATAATTAATGGTGTGGGTTTCCACATCATAGAGTTCAACCATTATTTTCTGAGAGAGCCAGACATCTTCATCGGCATAGACAGCTTCAACACCGCCTTCACCACTGGCTGCAAGAAAGGTGAGATATTCCGCAGCAGAGGAGCGGATAGACAAGTCATTGTTTTTCTTTCTGCTCATGCCTGAACTCCTTCTGGTTTTATGATCTGCATACGATATGATTCTTAACAGCTCGTAATAAAATTGAGTAGTAGATAATAAAAAAGCACCTGAGCTCTAATAGACTTGGCGCTTTAATAAATGATTTTGTAACTAAGGGTTACCAGCGGGAGTGAGCGAATACAGGCTTGGCTGGAGTCATATTGTGCATAGATACTCTCTTCATCATCCCCCAGCAGAAACTAGTAGAAACTTTCCCCATTCTCGCTAGTTTTATCTATTATGAAGCTTCTGCTATCCTACTTATTAGTAGTATTCCCCCTCTTCATCAACTTGAATCGAGCTTGCGCGGCTGCGGAGACTGCAGAGACGAAAACCGCCACCTTGCTGACTGATTTTTCATATACTTACAAAAAAGCGCCTAAAACGGTGCCAGTAAAAATTTACTACCCAAAAAAAGTAAGCGCGAAGAACGCTCCCATCATCATCATGAGCCATGGGCTAGGCGGATCGAGAGAAATAAGCGCCTATCTTGGCGGGACTTGGGCACAGAACGACTTTGCGGTGGTGACGATGCAGCATGAAGGGAGTAACATTAATGCTATAGTTCTTAGTAGTAGAAAGAAATTTACCATAGCCCTAAAGAAAGCGATTAGTGCTGAGAGTTACTTCAAACGACTCGAAGATGTCGCCGCCACGATTGATGAAGTCACAAAATGGAATAGAGATAAAGCCCATCCTCTATACGGCATGATCAACATGAAGTAAATCGGCATGTGCGGGCATTCATTTGGAGCCGTCACCACGCAGGCAGCCTCTGGACAATAGAACCCGCTGACAGGGCAGAAATTTACTGATAAACGCATCAAAGCAGTATTCGCCATGAGCCCTAATATTCCAAAAAAACTGGGCAAGCCAAGCAACGAAGCAGCGAAGGCAGCATTCGCCAAAGTAACAATCCCTTGGCTACTAATGACAGGAACGAAAGACAAGGCCATCGTTACGCCCAATGTGGATCCCGCTAGCCGCAAGAAGGTCTATGAGAATTTACCCGCTGGCGATAAATACCAACTCGTCTTGGATGGAGCCACTCACATGGCATTTTCTGATAGACCACTTTTCGCTAAAAAACACAGGAACCCAGCTCATCACAAAGAAATCAAAGCCGTCAGCACCTCATTTTTCCAAGCCTATCTCAAAAAGAGCTTAGAAGCTAAGCAAGCAAAACACTGGCTTAAGCCTGATGCGGTCAAAAAAGCCCTCAGTTCAACAGACTCATGGGAAACCAAGTAATACCAGATAAAACCTAGCACGGAAGAGACACTCGATTCACTTACCCGCACAAACAAAAGTGGATCACCTTTCGATGACCCACTTGAAATTTTACTTAAACAGGAAAATTAGGCTACCTGCTTTTTTCTCTGACGACGCAAGAGAACACCAGCTCCACCAAGAGCTAGTAATGAGATACTAGTAGGCTCTGGTACGGCATTGAAAGTACCAACACGATCCCCTGGTATTAATCCATCTCCCGTGTATGTCACTGTGCCAATGATTAGACTTGGATCCGACTCTGAATTATCACGAACGGTCTCTGAGATTCGAGTAGGAGTACTATCATCAAACATAATCTCATTCAATATAACAAAGTGAGAATCCGTATCAGCATTTCTGGCTGTAACATTGATCCAGCCATAAGTAACCGCTCCGGCATTGTAGTCTGGATCTGAGAACCGAATTTGGGACCACGATGTGACATCTTGGGCAGTTGCGCCCGAAAAACTATTCCCAAGGCCAACTGAAGCGTAAAATATTGAACTACTATAAAGTGCTTGCCCGACAGAAATATTTGTAGTCCCCCCCATTGGAATTGCTGAACCATTAGCATTATTCTGAAAAGCTTGGGCATTACTTGTATTACCTGCAGCTGAATTACCATATAAAGTCGATGATCCTCCTCCCGTTAAGTCTGAACTGAAAATTGAAAGACCGCCTTCAGAACCAGAAGCCACCTGATTATCCACTAATGTAATTCTTACTATAGCACCGTCCACTGCTGCTGTCGAAGCACTTGCCGCGGCTATTCCTACCATCCAATTTTTCGAATGATTTTTAGATGATCTATTTTGTTTTTTATTCATGATTTTTTAATTAAAATATTTTTTGTCAGACATCATGTGCAGCTTTTATTTGCATATAAGTCTATTTACCATTACTAAAACACTACTCTCTAACATGTCAACAGTTTTTCTGCACCGGATTTTATAAAGAACTATTATGACGAACTTTTAATACAAAGACTGAGCCTAAAGCTCAATCTCTTGAGCACCGCGCACGATGCATGCTCGGATCTATAACAGACCGCATCATGGCAGCTTTATCTTCTGCCCCTATAAAACTAGCTATTTTATGCGTAAACACCAAAGGATCATTTATAAGATCTTCATAACGAACTACCATGGCTGAAATTGCATGATGATTTACCCATTTGACCGCATGATTTACCTGCTGTTGATACGCCTGAGAGACATTCCCAGTCGGCACATCTTTGCCGAGCCGCTTTAGCATAGCGTTCTGACTAGCAAGAACCTCATTCATATCACGCTCCATGAAGAGGACGCGATACGTGATCTTAGAATCACCCTCTGTATCTTTTTTCTTAATTTTCTGGGGCAGAGAAGAAAGGAGCGGAGCAACTACTTTGAGAGCACTACCTTTAGCATCTGCAAGCCACGAAAGAGGAGTCTTCCTATTAAGCAAACTAGAAACATGATCATGTTCGTAGTATCCCTTTGCATTAGATTCATCTGCTTGACGCTTACTGTCTGTGTATATAGGCACTCCCACCGCCTCTAACATCTGCATCATAAGAGAGGTTCCTGAGCGAGGAAGCCCAGATACGATGGTAATAATTTCCTCATCTTTACTAGGCTTACTATTTTCAAAAGTAATGCCCTGAAGCTCAGTATAATCCTGGGCAGAATCAGCTTTAGAAAGAAAAGATTTTTTTTCCCTAATCTCCTTGAAGCGAACGCGAGCTTCTTTGAGCTTAGATTTATAGAATATCACTTCTCTAAGATCACGCCTATGGTGGTGAGCTATATCTACTAAGATCCGCCATGCCGCAGCAAACAAGGGAGCCTGTCTCACGCAGAGCTGGAATGCTTGCTCTGCTCTTTCCATCTGCCCCAGACGATAATGCGCAATACCAATCATATAATGCGCTCGAGGCTGAAAAAACAACAGTCCCACCGATGCGCGTGCATAAGAGATAGCCTCTTCATAATTCCGCTTAGCTAAATGCACTCTAGCAAGACCCAGTAGTGGACCAGGCACCTCACGGTCAATTTCCAATACCTCCTCATAAGCAAGAGTTGCCTCATCCCAGCGACACAGCTTAGAAAAAGCTTCTCCTCTCATATTTAATGCCTGAATGCGAGACCCATAATCATCATCAAGTTGATTAAGCTTCTCAAGAGCAGCCTCATATTTTTTCTCAGCAATGTCTGCATTAGCTTCTAAGTAATGCAGAGCGAGGAGATTTGGTTTTGCCCGGCGAATAAGATCTTTACGCTCTTTAGAGAATTTCATCTTATCTTTATAGTTCATTTTACATACTCTCTCTTGCTCCGCCTTCCGAGCAGCCTCATTCTCTAGATTGAGACCTTTCAACTCAGTCACCGCCTCTTCCGCATCTATAAGACGACGCTCGATGATAGTACTGACAGCACTGCGTAATTCTGGGATACGACCGAGTCCCCGATAACAACGAGAGAGCTGAAAGCCGAAGCGATGCTCTAGCGGCCATTTTTCGTATAATCTCTTTAAGATGCTTATCGCTTCTGAAAACACACCTCCGTCAATCCAAGCTTGAGCTAGATTATAATCCAATTCACATACTGTCTGTTCAAGAGCCTTGGATTGATTTGTATCTGGCTCATCAATATACCCTAGAGCAACCAGTTGATCCAAAGCTGCCTTAGAATCTTCCGCTGAAATCTGCTTATCTGGAGAATGCATTCCATGATCACCATCTACCTCATCCCAGCTGGGAATACGCTCAATAGATGTAGGAGGATCTTCGTAAATATCGAGAAGCACCTTGCCATCCATATCTTCACCAACTGGCAAACCGGATAAATGAAGGAGCGTAGGGCAAATATCGAGCAAGTTAGCTCCATATATCCGCTCATCCTTCCGAATACCTGGACCATTCGCCACAAGAATGCCAAATTGTCGATGCTCAGCGGCTGGGCCGGCAGGCTCGCTAGGGATATGCTTCACACGTAAATCATCTGGATGGAAACCGTGATCAGACATGAGAACTATGGTCACTTCTGGATCAAGTTCACGAGCTATGCCGACGAGAGTGCCTAGCATCATATCATGATAACGATAACCCGCTTCATTCACATAATGAAAAAGTTTATAATCCCAATCATCAATACCCTCACGCTGTGGTGGATGATACTTCATAAAACCATGACCGAAGTGATCGATAGCATCATAGTAAACAGCGGTAAAGTCCCAAGGTTTATTTGCCATGAGCGTAGTAGCCGCAGAGTGAATACTAGTACAATCTGCTATGGTCTTAGTGAGACCTCTTAAACGTGGGTCTTTCTCCACTTTATCAAGCTCCTCACGGTTTAAGTTCAAAAGCTCAGGCATGAAGTGAAATAAATCTTCCTCCGTCACTTCAGAAGGATGAAAACGTAGCTCTTTTAGCTTCTCAGTGAGCTCTTCTGGATGAACCGTATTAGGCTTCATCGGCCAGCTCTCAAGATCTGATCCATCGCCATGAGCAGTTTGGTAATCATTGGACACCATAATACCTTTACTCAGCTCCTCAGCAGGATTCGATGGCCACCATCCAACGGTGATAGTATTTTTTTCTTCTTGGTTAAGAATATTCCAGATGGCCTTAGTCTTACGAGACAAGTTAGTCACAGGTCGGATACCACCTGTCAATGGGTCTGGCTCCGAAAAGCCATAAACACCATGCTTGTATGGCCTCTTACCGGTAGCTATAGACGTCCAGAGCATCGGAGAAAGAACTGGCTGCAAGGTCGCCAGATTCCCCATGACCCCACCTTCAACCAGCTTCTGCAGATTAGGCATTTTCCCCGCATCAATAAGAGGATTAATCACTTTCCAGTCGGCAGCATCCCAACCTATGAGCAGGATTTTTTTATTAGGGTTTATTTCGAGCATGATAACTCATCAATTAGTCAGCTAGACCAAAAAGTAAACGAAAAAAGCAAGCCAACAAAAAAAGCCTCTCCTCTTGAAGCGGATAAAGACAAATCACCCCCTAAAACTCTGAACACAACCTGCACTTGCCCCCAACAATAATAAACTTAAAACCAAAAAAATGGATCACCTTTCGGCGACCCACTTAAAATGATACTTTTCTCAATTGTAGAGAAAACTCCCTAACTGATTACCAGCGGAAGTGAGCGAATGCGCGGTTGGCTTGAGCCATCTTGTGCATGTCGTCTCTCTTTCTCACTGCAGAACCTTGGTTGTTAGCAGCATCTTTGATCTCGTTTGAAAGAGCTTTGTGCATTGGCACTCCCTTTTTGTTACGAGCGAATGTTACTAACCAACGCATAGCGAGTGACTCAGAACGTGCTGGATCAACCTCGAGAGGCACCTGGTAAGTAGCTCCACCAACACGGCGAGACTTGACCTCCACGCGTGGCTTTGAGTTTTCGATAGCACGAGTGATCATCTCCAGAGGATCAACTGTGTCTGTGCCTTCGTTTGCTGTTTCGATTGCTTTATAAACGATCTTTTCTGAGATAGAACGCTTACCGTCCTTCATGACCTTGCTGATTAGTGTTCCCACTAGTTGGCTGTCATAACGTGGGTCGCGGCGGTCTTTCTTTGCATTTACTGCTCTTCTGCGAGACATAATGTAAAATTAGTTATTGGTTATTAAAAATTGATTAAGCGTAAGATTACTTCTTAGGCTTCTTTGCTCCATACTTAGAACGAGATTGCTTACGTCCGTCTACTCCGAGAGTATCAAGAGCACCGCGAACGATGTGGTAACGAACACCTGGCAAATCCTTCACTCTTCCACCACGAACTAGCACGATGCTGTGTTCTTGGAGGTTGTGACCTTCACCACCGATGTAGGCGATTACTTCTTCACCGTTAGTGAGGCGAACTTTAGCCACCTTACGGAGAGCTGAGTTAGGCTTCTTTGGAGTACGAGTCATTACCTGAAGGCAGACTCCGCGTCTTTGTGGGCAGTTGGCAAGAGCACGTGACTTAGACTTCGTCTCCGGAGTCTTGCGTCCCTTACGAACTAGCTGATTAATTGTTGGCATGTAGTGTATTTGTGGTGGGCGTCTACTGAAAAGTTGCAACTCTACGGGACCTTCCCATAAAACTAAAGTTATCCTGCTCGCTACCCTTATTAATATTGATTAATAGAGTCTCTTCCTTCGCGAGACTCGGTTTGGAGTGGCGAACCTACTCAGAATAAACGATCTGACAAGCCCTATTTTTGAAATTCACTAGGAAATTTCAAAAAAATCCCCTTTCTGCCCTAAATCGCTTTCACTTTAAATATCTTCTTCTCCAGCAACCTAGCTTCCACCATCTTAATCGTTACCTCTTTCTCATTGGTCTTACTCTTCAGAAGCTCGGCTTCAGTAGCTTTAAAAGCATCCGACCATGCAGCGCCTTTGTTTATCATAGATTCAGCTCTCGCAATACCTTTGCCCCACGGCTTGATTGCCTCAGGCTGCTTTCCGTATTTCCCTGGGAAGGTACCATGATAATTTAAATACGCACGACGGCGGCGACGAATCTCTTCCGGATTTTGATGACCTAGCATCATCGCGCGGGTGTGAGCTAGAAATCCGAGGTGATTCGCCTGCTTCATGCAAAGATGATCTCCAAAGACCATAAATCCATCTGCATATGTCTGATCATTTTTGATCATCATCCCCTCTTTTGATTGATGAATGTCTTTGTATACATTCATCTTACCTGTCGCATACATCCTCTTATGAAAAGTCATCAGATATGAATGACCCAAGAAATTCATAACCGGAGGGCTTTCCGCATTAGCTCGTTCATGTTTTTGCCTCCACTGCAGCGACTTTAAATAATAATCCCTTAGTCCCATATGCCCCTCAGCTTTGATAGCTAGCGCTTTCTCTATGTATTTCGCCCCCTTCGCGAAGTCTCCTTGCTTTTTAGCGGTGACTCCGATGTTTGAAAGCGTTTCGTAATGGTTAGCGTCATTCGACTCAGCTTTAGCGAGGTATTTCTCCGCAGATTTAAAATCATTTATTCTAACGTAGGCAACCGCAATGTCATTGAGGTCATTCTGAGACATTTTTGCCTGCTTCAAGATTCTCTCTATCCTTAACTTATAATAAGCCTCTCCATGATGAGCAAACTGACCCAAAATAAGATCAAACGCATCAGCCTGTGTAGCGACCTCATCAGACAACGTATCGGTATCCCACATACAAGCGAGACTTCGATTACCTGTAGCGAAAAAACTTCCAGCTCCTCCAATTAACAATAAAGCTTTACGACGATTCATATTCTAAAACTTAGTATACAGAAGAAATCGTGTCAAAATACGATTTCTTACATTGTAAAATTAGAGGTATTTAAGCGCGCACCATAAGCCTTCTAGAATAAGTTTTCAATTCCTAACTTCGCCCCCGAATACCTAATAAGCTTATTCACAGAGAAGATCCTCCACCATGATTTCCACCAACCTAGTTCACCCTTCAACTTAGCAGCCGTATTCTTTACATCTGAAAAACGCTTTAAACTTTAGACTATTTAGGCGCTGGAGGCCTACACGCAAAAAGCCCGTCGCAAGCGACGGGCTTAAAAATAAGAATAAGTTTTGATTCTGCCCTATTATCTATGACTCGTCATTAGTAGCAAAGTCAGGATAAGCGGTAGATGAGTGCTCAGCAAAATCAAGGCCTTGCTCTTGCGCTTCCTCAGAAGCCCTGAGGCCGATCGTCTTATCAATGATCTGGAATACCACCCAAGATACAGCGAACGCACACACTGGGACTAAAAACGCACCCATTGCCTGAATCCCGATATTCTGGAATGCTCCATTCACATTGAAGATACTCACGCAAAGCGTTCCGAAGATACCGCAGAAAAGATGAACAGGAACTGCACCAACAGCATCATCGAGCTTAAGCTTCAAGAGGATAGTTCCACCAAACACAGTGATCAAACCTGCTATCACTCCGATTAGACAAGCTGATAAAGGAGCAACATAGGCACAACAAGCGGTACTAGCTACCAGACCACCAAGGGCTCCATTAATTGCAGATTCTGAGTCTGTCCATCCACGGAATATCCAGTGGAAGATCATACCTCCGACCAAACCGGCGCAACCACAGAGAAGTGTATTAGTAGCAATAAGGCCAATCGTGCCATCAACCACCAAGTTAGATCCAGCATTGAATCCGAACCACCCGAAGAATAGCAGAAACATACCTAGAGCCCCGAGAGGAATATTATGACCAGAGAATATACGCTCACTGCCATCTTCCAAAAAACGACCTTTACGAGGCCCTATGACTAAAATACCAGCAAGAGCGAAGGCTCCACCCACAGAATGAACTACAGTAGAACCAGCGAAGTCTAGGAACCCTTTAGCCTTAAGCCACCCTTCACCTCCACCAAATCCCATACCTTCTGTCTGACCACCCCAGATCCAATGTCCAAAAAATGGGTAAATAAATGTACATGCGATAACAGCATAGACAATGTAGCCCGGGAAGTAAGTTCTCTCAGCCATAGCACCAGAGGAAATCGTTACCGTGGTAGCAGCGAACATTGATTGGAATAAGAAGAATATCCAAATACTATTGTTTGAAATAAGATCTGTGCTGAAACCGAAGTTCCCTAAGCCAATGAAACCTCCCTGAGACCAACCGAACATAAGACCAAACCCGATTAAGAAAAATCCGAGCATACCCACTGACATATCACAGACGTTTTTCATCACGATGTTAATCGCATTTTTAGCACGCGAAAAACCCATCTCCACGAGACAGAATCCTGCTTGCATAATGAAAACTAATGCCGAAGCAAAAAGCATGAAAACGACATCTGTAGTATTGATAGCGGAGGAGGCTTTAGTAGCCTCCTGAGCGTAGGAAGTTGAATGCAGAGCAAAGTAGCTCAGCAATGCAGTAATAATTGTTGTTTTTTTCACGATATTTTTATGTGTGTGTATTTTTTGTTATATTTTTTTGTATAGAGGTAACCTCCGACAAGGTGCTTTTTTGCGTAGATCTTTAATTCTCTATTTTCTAACAGATAATATTTTGCGTAAAA
>JAVCKV010562198.1:0-10848 GCA_032274145.1 Herpochondria borealis | reverse complement strand
ACGGATACGGATACGGATACGGATACGGATACGGATACGGATACGGATACGGATACGGATACGGATACGGATACAGAAACGGATACGGATACGGATACAGAAACGGATACAGAAACGGATACAGAAACGCATACCGATACGCATATGCATACGGACATGTAAACGCATACGCATACGCATACGCATACGGACATGTAAACGCATGCGGACACGCATACGGACACGTATACGGACACGGATGCGGTTACGGAAACGCATGCTCAAAATGTTCACACATGCTGCTACGGAAGCGGAAAAGGACATGCACACGCACACGGACACGCACACGGATACAGAGATAAAAGGACACTGAAACGGACAAGAATGTGTACAAGGACACGCAGACGCAGACACAGACGCAGACGCAGTCACAGACGCAGATGTACAAGGGCACAGAAAAGCAGATGACGCGAAGCTAGCGAGCTCTTCTACATTAATAACGCCGAAAGAGAGCTCTCAAACACGCTGGCAAGCGGTGATGTAGCCATTTGTACTGTTTAAAAAATCCACACTACCAAATCCCTGACTTTCTGATTAATCAACTCGAGATTTTGTGCTGTGTTTAATTGGATCAAATGTTTTGTAATGTATGAGAAGATCGCGATCCGTTCTTGAAACCCAGACCTTTACTTCTGAGGTCTATCGTGAGGTTCCGGTTATGTCCACGATCGTCTTCTGTCATTTCAACCCAGTGTAGGCGGTGCTTTTGGGTCGGTTCGTTCGGTCACAGCTTCGTAAAATGATTGAATCTCTTCAATCCGGGAACGAAGAAAAACAAATCAATTCATTTTTGTATAGTTGGAAGCCTCCCAGAGGCGCGGAGACTCTCTATTATGAACAATTTTTACTCTGGCATGAAGAATGAGGTTTTACTTGCTTCACAGGAACTTTGCAAAATGAAGCGCTGGCGAGAGTCGAATAGGACATGAATGGAATGACGAGCTCGGGAGAAGTAATTGATTGAGTATACCTGATCCAAAGTAATATTCTGTAGAAACGTACTCGAAAAACTCTGAAGGTAGACACTCTGCCCTTCTGTGTAATATTTTTGGCACTTTGATGCACATCTAAGTATTCTTCTTGCGGTCTTTGATATCACACTTAATTTTCAGTCTGTGCGTTACATTCTACAGTGGCAGAGAACGGAATTTTAAAAACAGTTCTGTTATCTCTGATTGCCTTTCATAATGGCTCCGTACACACTAATTTATATGCTGTGAGGAATCGGTTTCATTCATGTAGGGTTCCATTTGTGTTTGGGAGTCTGCTAGGGTTTATTTGGTAGTTTACTAAAAAAACTTAATGAAGAAAAGATGAACGGTATTAAAATGTATTAATCGTCACAATTTTTAGCTTATATTTGAAATATAAGAATTCAAAGATATATTGAATTTCTCGCTGATATGTTCTCAAACTTTCAACATGTGTTAATGTAACTATAAATTTTTTGCAGATCTTCTTGAAAGCCAGAAGATCCCTTAAATGTAATACCAGGAGAATAATTTTGTTTGCTTCATATTTTTGTTATACAAAATCTATCCAAGGGCTCATCTACATGCGTTTGTACTTCGGGATGCTCCGGCACTTGCGCAAGATGACAGAGGCATTTCTGATTAAGCGAAAAACACATCAACATACTGGGACAACCATTGCATAATGTTCTGTCGCGTTCATATAGTGGTTTTTGCAGTAACATGAATTGTTTACAAAAATTAGACCGCGACCTTGAAATTTGATTAATTGTTTTTAAACATTTATTGTTATTTAATCGTTTTGTGAAAAGCAGGGAGTAATATTTCAGGCCTTGTTGCAGTACAATGTACGTACTGCACAAGGGAGAGAGGTTGCGCTCAAACGTCTTCAACTAACTATCTACGGATTTGGGGGAAGACAAGAGAACTGCGAAATTTTCGAAATTCGAACGGGCTTCTAAATTCAGGAGCGCGCTTTGTGGGCAAAACCTTTCATCCCTTACATGAAGTTTAAATAGAACTTAAAATTCATTGTATCCTAGCATTCATTCAAAACTCGGGACCTTTTTTTGGTGGCAGAGAAGACAGCCCTTTCATGAAGAACCTAAATTGCCTTCCCATCGGTCATATGAAATCGCTTTTGAGAGCATCTCCAGTCGGCTTGGACCAAACACTCAATAGACCAAATTATTATTCCACCACCAATCCGCCCCACTCGATTCGATTTAGCTCAACCATTTTAGTCCAAACGAAATCTTATGCTAAAATTCCGATATTTGAGCCACGGTCCTTTTTGGACTATCCATAGAGTTTCGGAAAATCGGAAAATGATGGCAGAGCCTCATTGACTACAACGGTTCTCTGGTGCAGAACATTATTTTGACACGTATTCGCGTGGTGGCGAGGAAGTCGCCCATTGCGAGGCAGGCTGGATCTTCGGTTCACCCGATCCGGAATCATCTATCTATCTCCGCCTGCGCTACAGCCCACTATCCACTTGAAGCTGCAATACCCGTGTGTAGGGTCACATTCCTCACATGATTTATAGAGCAGTGCTCGAAGATCGGCATCAATGTCATTCTTTTCGAGCACATCGATGATAATGTCCATTTTCATTTTTGTGTAATACTTGTTGTAGTGCAATGTATGTTCGAACAAGTTGAGAGGACTTGCAGGAGTCGTTGTAGTTGCCTCTTTAAGATCTGGATGCGCCTATCTGGGCCCTTGAGTGTACGTCAAATTGGGAACCAGTAGACTAAATCAGCTTGGACCAACTGTTTATCCCAAACAAATAAGATACTTACACGTATTTGAGCGTTTGGTGATTTGGTCCAAGGCGAGTGGAGATGCTCTGAGGGACTTTATTAATCCAATTCATAGACGCAATCTCCGCGGTGCTATTTCTCTTTGCACACTTGAATTTTTCTTGCATGATTACGATCTGCCTTTGATAACGCATGAACTTCATCGACGCTAAAGAAATTTCTTAGAGGCGAGTCCGACCAGCCTTGCTGCAATACCAATGCTTCCACATTTCTATGATAAAAATGCCTTCCAAATCCGTCACGCCATAGCTTTATTTGCTAAAGTCCTAACAACAATACGTCGCAAGCCGTACAACTTCTTTCAACGAAAAACCCTCGTTTCTTCCCTCGAAACTTCTCCTCCTGCTCTATCACAAACGAGAAATTTACGGAAGTTCCGTCGAGTTTGGATGGCAGCGACGGCATTTTCGATGCCCGCATTAATGACTGACCTCACTTTAACCTTTCCGAGAATCACGTCGCAGCCATCTCGGCCGTTCTCACTGGGATTGCCCAACTCCTCTTCACATACCTGCTCTACCGGCTCGGCATTCGCGCCTCTTCGCGATACGTTACCTCGCACACGGCCTTTCGTAGCCAACTGCTCGGGGTCGCGAACCCTTTCGCCTGACCTTCGCTCGTAAAAGCCCGTCGTTGCATGAATAGAAAATCGTCGCGATATGATGACACCACCACCGCCGCCGTTTACGTTGACGATCGGGCCACCTGGCCGGAAGGAAACGACAGCGTTGGCGCAACAATGTCGTCCGCTTCGGTACGAGCGACCACTGCTGATCTTTCTCGGGCTGTTCATAGTTGTCGTACAATTTGGAATTTTCTTTTTCAGCACAAACCGGAAACCCCCTTTAAAAATCGACGACCACATTCCTTCTTTCATTGTCAAGAACCACTCTGATGCCACGCTGTACTACTATTCGGGGCTCTCGGACTCGAGACCACTTGTAAGCAAAGACATATGCATTTCTGACGGGATCAAGATCTTCTTAAGCGACATGAAAGACGTTGACGAGGTCGAGAACGGGCTGTCCACGATCTAGATGTATCTCACTGTGTATTGGGTCGATAAACTAATTTTTTCAGTTTTAATGCACGGCTTGTGTATCGCACTATGCTCGACGGATCAATCGTGATTTTCAACGGCAAAATGTTTCTAGTTCGCTCGGAGTTGGAAGCATTTCAGATGAAACCCGCACTGCGTGTGACGCTGCGTCGTCGTGGGTTCAACGTGCTTGATTATGACCCGGTTAATAACGATACGTCGGATTCAGTACCAAACTGGAGTGTGGGCATGGTTCTCGACTGGACAAAAGTGAAAATACCGCTCGAAGTGTGGGACAGTTACGAGAAAGAGGGAGATATATGTTCATACGAGGACACCGCACTTAGGCCACAGCTCGACGCGCAGTTCGAGTACATTAACCAAGTCGCGTTCCGCGTTTTTCGGTTGGACGGGCTTTCCAGGGCATACAGATCTTCGGAATAGCTACTGACAGGGCTTTTTCTTGATCAGAAGGAAGAGCCACTTGTTGAGCGTCAACAACCGTGGTTTTCTGTATAGGAATGTGTGCATAGTTTTTTATTTTGAGGCTGGTTGTTGTTATTGTGCCGCAATAGGACTCTAGGGTTAATTGTGCTTGGTCTTGGAGGTATGAGGGATAAATTAGAAATTTCTTAGTAGCTCTGTACATTACTTATCGACCTGATGTTCTAACTAACACAAACCGAGTGTAAATCTGTCTTAATTCTCATCTGCTCAACAGTTTTTACGGTCTTTGAGTAATTTGCATGAAACAAGTCCCTTTCCATCCGAAAAGACGAACATGTGAAAGCTAACAAATTTACAAATGATAAATATATTCATTTGACTATAAAAATTTGTGCGAAGTATGTTCTGCAGGCCGGTTTTTTTGGGTATGCCCTGTAAGTGGCAAATATTGACTGACTTAGAATGCACATGCATGTTCACGTAGTCGACTAACTTTTGACAAATGTATCATGCTTTTGCAAAATCCTGAAATTAATGAATTGAATCGGGTTGTGCGTCACCTGCTCTGTACTCAAAAAAGCGATCTATGTCGAAATTATTGTAATTTGGTTTTGAAAATTGCATTGAACGATTACTACAGTTAACCCTCGTTTACTGCAACCTGCCGGTGGACAGGCTTTTGTTCCAGTTATCGTGAAGTTCCACTTAATGGCCATACGTGTATTACGTGTAAGCAAACTTTAGTAAGAGGACGTTTCGAAAAAGCTGTCTTTATCCGTCTGTACTAGTCCAGCAGTCTGTTTCGCACGAAGCGCATTCTGAATGCGATGAACGCCTTTCAGAAGTGCTTCGCCGGGATCTTGTTCTGCCAGGATGATCATTTTAACCCTCGATGTAGCTGCCAGTTGGTCTTTGAAAGAGCCCAAAACCTCTGGCAATCCCTCGGAATTATCTGCTCCCTCCGAAGTCGACTGCTCACCGTCTTGATTGGCATACAGCTCATCTTGGGTTCCACTTATACGGATCTGGAACAATTTTTAATTTTGATTAAATTTTGAGCGGTACGAGTTCGGTGACCCCTTTTGGTTCCAGTTATACAGCAAGTTCCACTTGCTGGCATCCCAGATAACGAGGGTTGACAGTAATCACAATTATTGTAAAATGGTTTCTATGTCTGTACAGTGCCAATCGTATGTAACTGAAAAGGCGATGACGGCTGTTTCTCTTATCAACACTGAGCGATTTCACCGGGGTTTCGTGCACATCTTGTGTTCTTTGGTGTGTACATGGAAAATGTTTCATATTTTTTAAACTAGTTGAGTTTGGACCCTAAGTAAGGCGGCAATTGTCCAAAGGTAAAGCTCTAGCGAACAAGTTACTAACGAGGCAATGAAGACACAGGTACAGTCGGCCAATGATGGCTGGTGTAGCAACAGATGTAGGCGGTTTGTGAAAACTGGTACAACCAGACAAGTGCGCAGCGCGATCGGCGACGAAACTCGCTGAGTTGCGTCGGTTGCTCGTTGAAGCAGATTCTTCAGAATCGTCGGTACTTCGATGTGCTGAGCGAGAAGAGAGAGAGAGAGCTGTGGGGAGGCAAATTAGGTTGGGTTCAATGAACAGATGATGGAAAGGGTTATCCTTTCCGTTCTACATCGAACTAAGTATTTATACTTCTTATTATCAATAGATGGTTACAATTGTGTTTGGCAGAATGGGGCAGCTTGAGCTGAAAAATAATCTGCATGGAGCACATCGCATTAACCCAGAAATACTCCAGCCCTGCAATAGAAGGGGAGACTTCTTTGATTACACGATTCCTTTTGACGTTGGGTCTTTAAAACATCTACTATCAGTGAGCGATATATTGACATCCTTGACCTTCGTTATTATTCCACATAAATGTAATAGTTTATCACATTATACTAATATTCTACCAGCAGACACATACATAACCAGAGGATTTAAACCCAATTCTTGAACATGAGTAGGTCAGTCTGTAAACAGCTGTAACTCAACGGACACGGAGGATTCGTCCGACAGCGATGCATAGTGGCCGTTGAATTTAAACGGCAGTGATTATAACTCAACATCGTTTGTAGTCACATTTAAAGTCGTCGTTATACTTACGTACAATAGGTCTTATAAGGGTATTGCTGATATGAATACCACACTCAAACTACATCGAAGGTAGATTACTTCGCTGGTACCTTCTACTTAGATCTTCACACACGTCCCATCGAACTTCTCCAGTGACATCGAGAATTGCTCGCTGAACGTCAGCTTCTGTTCCTCCAGGATACCGATTGCAATCTCCTCGCCCATTCGCACCGACTCAATGTAGTCTGAGTAGTAGTGCACCCCGGCAAAGTTGCGCCCGATGCTCACGTTCGAGCAGACCTTGTTCAGCTCCCCTCCCACGGTCAGCTGCACGGACTGGTCGCGAGCCTTCTCGAGACTCTCCCCATCCACCTTTGGCTGGTAGACATCCTTGAGCACAAACGACGTGTCGAAGAAAGCCTTGAGCACGGTCGTGCACGCCCCAGCCACGGTCGCATGTCCGGCGCCGTACGCCGGGTGCATTGGACTGCCCTCCGAAAACGCCATGGGCAGCAGATACGTTCCGTCGTCGCTGCGTCCAGACGCGTTGTAAGGGTCACGGTCGTTCGAGCGGGGCGCGTCTTGGTCGGTCTCGGAAGCGTTCTGGGCCTTGTTGTGATCGAAAACGAGCCTCAGCACCTTGTCGTCCACCTTGTCACTCAGCGGCTTAGCATCACGCAGCTGAGAGCGAACTTCAAAGTCGCCGCGACGGTACGAGTCGATGCGCGCCGCCATCACCTCCGGGCGGGCGCGACGGTGCACGTTGAATTTTTGGAACCGCACGGCCTTGAGTGCGCGCGTGGCGACTTCTGTCACCAGCGAGAGAATGTGCGGCCCGCCAAAAGTTGCAAACGCCGTCTGCTGGTCGATGGAATCGGCCTCTCCAAATGGCAGGCCCTGGTCGAATGGTACGCCCTTTGAGAGCATAATGAGGCACGCGTTGAGATAAGCCTCGTACAGCGCGTCATAGTGCACGTAGCAAGTGAGGTCGCGCGGCGTCGTGATGAAGCGGAATCGCTGCGAGGTCGGGGTGTTGACATACGACTCCCGGCCGCGCATATCGGCGCCGTCCTGCGCATCGAACCATGAACCCCACGAAGTCATATAGTCACGGCCCACGGTAGCCGTGCGGACCTTCTGGTCGATGCGGATGGACCCGTACTGTACACAGCCATCATCTGGAACATTGCCGAGGCCGAGGCCCTGATTACCAATGAGCAGAAACTGTGAGATGTACGGGCCTACATTGTCGCCGGGCAAGGCACCACGGAAGACCGTTTTCGGCGTGAATGTGTCGCGCGCACGGCTGAGCGCGATGCCATTGTTGGTAGTGGAGGTCGGGTTAGCTACCCACGGAAGCTTGTTCATGCTTGATATGGCATCCTTGAGCAGCGAGTTGTCTTCGTTAAAGGAAGCAAATGGAATGTCTCGCATTAGAGCCATCCAGAATATTTCGGTTATTTCGAAGGCGAGCTCTTCAGATTTGAAGTCCGGAGCTGGCGGCATTGTGACGGCCTGGGCGTCAGGCCCTTCCAGATCGAAAGCGAGGCCGGCGGCCATGCTCTCCCACGCTCGTAGGCCGGCGGTCTTCGCCATGGCGCTGCTGAAAAGAGGGCCGGACTTGGAGCGAATGTATGGGCCAAAAGGAATAGCGCGGATCTCCTCGAACTTTCCCGAGAATATGGCGCGACGGAAGACGTCGAAGTCGGTCTGCTGTCTCAGGAGACCGGTGACGTTATCATGCGGCATTCCCTTTGTGAAGGAAGCAATGTAAGTGGGAACGTTTGCGAAGGGCTTTTGGAAGATGGTTTCATCGTCATTTGAGATGTGGTGAACGGAAGGGCGATTGTAGGCGAGCGTTGCGGCTTGTATGCGGACGTCCAGGGCATTTTGTTTGCGATCGGGATTGTTGACGTTGGTAGACATTTTTGATGGTTCTTAGTTTGCAGGGCAGGTGGGTGCAACCTTTTTTTGGTGAATGTGGTGGTGGTGGGGAAGGAATACCCAGGGCTTTCGGTTGAAGAGATTTAGGGAATGGTTTACATAGTAAATTTGTGTGTTGGTGTTGACGTCGACGGTGCCGCGTGTGCTGTGAGAGATTTGGGGAATGCTTTACATTGTACTTTTATTTGTCGGTGCTGACGTCGACGGTGCCATGTGCTACGTTCTAGCAATAAATTCTGCCGACATCGACGGTGATAATCTGTTTCTTAGGTTCGTATCTCTGCGTCAAGGAGAGGCGGGGATCTCGTGATGCTTCTCGAGCTGAATTGGTGTTTTACTTGACGCCATGCCATTGGATCAGGACAAATATATGAATAAAGGGCAAGTTGCTGAGGCTGTATGAGAACTCCTTGTGAGAAGTCGGGGAGGACTTAGGTTTGAACCGTGCTGAGAAGGCATCGGGCAATGATTCTAGAAGGCAGAGCCAATGGGTTTTTGTACAATGAAAAAACACGTACACTACAATGTAGTCGCAGAAAAGCAATCAAGGCTTTCATGATCTTCTTGAAAACAATTGACCTCTACATTCGGGCCAAACCCCTCCTTTACCGCGTTAAAACTGTACTTAAAGTATGAGTATATTCGACGGTACAAAGCGGGATGTGTTGCAATTTCGCAGCCGTTAATACCACCGCGCCTAAAGGGATCTATTTATAGATACCATATCTTGAATTTAGCTATCGCAGGCTTACTACGATATCATATAATTTAATTTGCTATCTTGGATGGCGCAGTAGTAACAGCTTGTTTACTCTATTTTCTCAGATTTTCCTTCAAGGTTTTTGCGCTTTGGATTGGATGTTCTTGAAATAATAAAAAATTAAAATTATGTTTAGAGTGCTGAAAATGATTCTAATTATTAAAGAGATGGTGATATTTTGAACCAAATTAAATTAAATTAAATTAAATTAATTATATTGAGATTGTAAAACTCGGCCTGTGTCGATGTTAAACATAACGTGACAATACCTGAAAACCAACTGCGCTTTGACTCTATTCTCCGCTCTAAATGTCCACTGCTGCGACAGGCTATTTTCATTGAGCTAAAAAAATGGCAAGCTATTTCA
Source organism: Herpochondria borealis (assembly GCA_032274145.1). Lineage (NCBI taxonomy): Eukaryota > Rhodophyta > Florideophyceae > Ceramiales > Ceramiaceae > Herpochondria > Herpochondria borealis. The sequence continues at coordinate 1,355 of JAVCKV010562198.1, read as the reverse complement.
ATTGAAAGGCATCATGCGGGGCAACACCTGTTTACACCAATCACAGACGATATTATCAATTCTTAAACCGATGAGATTGTTCCTGTACAATTGATTAGCCCTTATCCGTTTTTCATTGCATGATTAATTGTGCTTCTCCTTTTCTGCTCGCCTCAATCCTGCTTTCGAGGGAAACGGAGGGTATTCGTGTAGAAGACAGGTAGTCTATTTTTACATGAACACAATTGCAGTTCAGACAGAAACGCATGAGTCGACTTAGTCGGGGTTGTGGTATGCATTTTGGTCATCTGTGGACAGGAAAACGGCTGACCGTCTTCTCAACGAAACGCTATTGTGGTCCCCGATACGCTGGTTGTTGGGAAATACTGAACATTGCGGTAATCCCTGGGTAAGTACAGTTTACATGAAATCTTTGCACATTCGGACGAAAACGTCACAAAAATGAAGAAGACTCTTGTTTCTCGTTCATCAAGCAATTATCCACAGAGCAATGCGACATGTGTTCTACAGTCCGCGCAATAGCATCAAATGAATATTTCAGTCTAGTTCTTTCTTTATATCAACATGTTCAATATTGTTTTAGGCTTGATTCAAGTTTGTTTCTGAGGAAAACGATCTCTTTGATGCTTTCGGGATTAGACGATGAAGAAAAGGGACTTGAGAAATACTGTAATAGGACGATATTTTGAAAAGGGATAGAGTAGAAGAAAGAGGTAAATGGAAAGGAGTACAAAGAGGAAGAGAAAGGCGATCGAAAAAAGAGATGGTTGCCACCAGTGCCCTTGTTAAGAAGAACGAGTTGATGCAGGAGCTTGCTTGTTTGTAGACTACGAATCCGATGGTCGTTCTTTAAGTTCACTTTGGCACGCTCGGAAAACCTCATAAAGGAAAACCGGCAGCTCTTCAAATTAAACTATGTTCCTACATTTGCACGGTCAAAAACCTATCTGATAGGTTCTGTTTCAGCCCGTACGGTCTCGGAAACGATGTATTGTTGTCGAAGCTCTTTGTTCGTGAGCACAATTTTCCGATAGGACTTTGACTTGCCGGAGCGGTATGATGACTGCCCGGGAATTCATCCTTGAAAATTACGGTGACGTCATCCGAAAGAACGATTTGTGTCTTCTACCAATGCTTTCAACATTGAACATTTTGTTAAGAAGTAAAGAAATACTGCTTGCGTGCAGACGACGGAACACGAAATAAATTAGCGTGGTTCACCACTAGCGCGAGAACGAACCGTTGATAACAGTGGCATGAGGCCATTTTTTTATAGTTCGTGACATGTGCCTCTACCGTCGGTGCGACGGCCCCTTCTGGTGGTTACTCGTGCACCGTCACGGAAGTCACGCGTG
>JAVCKV010562187.1:0-10850 GCA_032274145.1 Herpochondria borealis | reverse complement strand
AATGCTCCTTTAATTGAATATTTTGAAACATTAGGAATTACAATTCCTCATTATTGTTATCATAAAAATTTATCTATCGCTGGAAATTGTCGTATGTGTTTAATAGAATTAAAAAAATCACCTAAACCAATTGTTTCATGCGCTATGAACGCTAAATCTAGTCTAGCAGCAAATAGTGAAATTTACACAAATAGCCCTTTAGTAAAAAAAGCAAGAGAAAACATTATGGAATTTTTATTACTAAATCACCCACTGGACTGCCCAATTTGTGACCAAGGAGGTGAATGTGATTTACAGGATCAATCATTGTTTTTTGGGGTTACTAAAAAAAGATTTTATAATTTTAGAAGAGTAGTTGTTAATAAAAACATCGGACCTATTGTTAAAACTGTAATGACAAGATGTATTCACTGTACTAGGTGTGTGCGTTTTGCTGCTGAAATTGCAGGTGTAGAAAGTTTAGGTGTTTTTGGCCGAGGCGTTGACAGTGAAATTGGTACCTATGTAAGTAAGGTGTTTCAATCTGAACTTTCAGGAAATGTTATTGATATTTGCCCTGTAGGTGCTTTGACTTCGAAACCTTACCCTTTCATTGGAAGAAGTTGGGAATTAAAAAATTTAAATTCTGTTGATTTATCTGATGGATTTGGGTTAGATGTGCAAGTATTTTTAAAAAACAATAAAATCATAAAAATTTTACCTGGTTATAATACGCAAGATAGAGCGAACAATTGGATTTCAGATAAAACTAGATTTATGTTTGATGGTATGTTCACTCCTGACCGTAAAACAACTAAAACTATAACATCTGGCGCTAATAATACTGTTTCTTTATCTAATTGGGAAGAAATTCTAAAAAATTTAATTTATACAATCTATTTTTCTGATCATTTAAATCGACATTTTTTTAAAATTAACCTTGTTACATTTGTATTTGATAATAATGTTTCATTGGAAGTTATAAATATTTTACAATTAATAAAAAAAAAGTTTTCTTTTTTTAATTTAAGAAAAGCCCAAAATTTAAGTACTTGTACTGATTTTGAAAGTAATTTACAAATAAATTCAGCAACAAATCCTGAAACATTGGAAAAAGCGGATTTATGTTTATTGTTAGGGTCAAATCCTAGATATGAAGGATCTCATTTAAATCTAAAACTTAAAAAACGTTTGTCAAAAGGAAATTTCAAAATTTTCAAGTTTGGAAATTTAGATAACCTAACGTTTCCAGTAAAATCTTTGGGAAATAATACCAAAACTTTAAAATCTATAATAGAAGGAAACCATACTATTTGTCAAGATATAAAAGACGCAAAAAACGTATTAGTAATTCTTAATTCAGACGTTTATACTAGAACTGATGCTAAAACAATCAGTAACTTAATCAAAACTTTAACTGTAAATACAACACTTCAAACAGATGTTTGGAATGGTTTTAATGTATTAAATAACTCATTAAATTCTGTAGGAGTTAATCTATTGAATAATTTTAAAAGTTTTACAAGTAAAGATTTATTTGAATCAAATAGCCTTTATTTTATTAACATTGATATTAACAAGACTAAAATTTCAAAATTCATAGAATTAAAATTGTTAAATTATTTAACAAATTCAAATGTGAATAAAACAATAATTGAACAAAATAATAAGACTAATACTATAAATTTTAAATCAAAATTTAAATTATACAGCCATTTATACTTACCAAATAACGTATTTTTTGAAACAACCGGGAGTTATATAAATACAGAAGGTTTTTTAAAAAAAACTATCAAAATTGTATCTTCAAAGAAAAATACAAAAGATGATTGGCAATTACTTAGAAAATTTTATTCTATGATAGAAAATTTAACTTTTGTTAGTAATCCAGCTTATAATAAACAAATTCAATTTAATTGTAATAATTTAGCAAATTTTAAACATGCTACAAATTTTGTCTATTTCAACAATTTAAATTTATCAAAATTAAATGCTTATTTGCCAAACAAAAATAATCAATCTTTTTATATGGTAACTAATAATTTTAATACTAAAAAAACTGTTTTAAATTTTACTCAGTTTAAAAAAAGTATAAATGATTTTTACATTGGAGGTTTAGATAATTACAGTAAATCCTCAACAACTTTAACAACCTGTTCGAATAGTTTAAGGATTGAAAAAACTAACTTTAATTAAGTTTACTATTAAAAGAAAAAGTAAAGTTTTTACAGCGAATAGAAGTTTTGCTGGGCAATACAGATATTTTTAAAAACTCGTAATATTTATTACTAATTTGATTTTTGGGATAAAAGGATTCGAACCTTTGAATACCCGCACCAAAAACGAGTGCCTTACCACTTGGCTATATCCCATTTTATAATTATTTTATTAATTTGACAATCTTCTGCTTGACGATAAAGCTTCAAATACAACGTAAAAGAAAAAAATAGCAGAAATTGCTGAAATATAAGAACCCCAAGAAGCAATTTTATTAAAAACATAAAATGCATCTGGATAATCCGGAATTCGTCGAGGCATTCCTGCTACACCTAAAAAATGCATCGGGAAAAATGTAATATTAACGCCTGCAAAAAAAGTCCAGAAATGAATTTGACCTAAAATTTCAGAATATCTAACACCTGTAATTTTTTCAAACCAATAATATACTCCTGCAAACATTGAAAAAACAGCTCCCATTGACAACACATAATGAAAATGTGCTACGACATAATAAGTATCATGTAATGCAATGTCAATACCTGAGTTTGCTAAAACAACACCAGTAACTCCTCCAATAGTAAATAAAAAAATAAATCCTAAAGCAAATAATCCAGGAGTTCTTAAATCAATAGAACCTCCCCATAATGTTGCTAACCAACTAAAAATTTTAATACCTGTTGGAATAGCAATAATCATAGTAGCTGCTGTAAAATAAGCTCTAGTATCAATATCTAAACCTACAGTATACATATGGTGAGCCCATACAATGAAACCTAATACACCAATCGAAAACATTGCGTATACCATTCCTAAATACCCAAAAATAGGCTTTCTTGCAGCACTTACAATTACATGGCTAACGATACCAAATCCAGGTAAAATTAAAATATACACTTCTGGATCGGGATAGATTATACTCTCACGAGTATAGCCCCCCACAGAACCGTACAAGCACCTCTCGATGCATACGGCTCTTGACAAGATTATTCCTTAAGCTTTAAAGTAGTTTTATGACATGATTTGTGAACTAGTTGCAAATTATTTATATCTTTTAACCTACAATCACCAACATCTAATTGAGAAACCTTCTTCAAATGATGAATTTCAAGATTTTCAGCAATAAGATAACCCAAACTTTGTCCACAGATACAACATACCCCTTTTTGTCTTTTATACAGCAAACTCCATTTATTAACACTTTTTTCTTTGCTCCGTAATTTTACCACTTTTAGGTCATATTCATTAAATAAAGAATCATCAATATAATAAGAGGATTTAACTAGAGCTTTACCTGGAAAAAACATTTGAGCTGGTACTGGGTTATTTAAATGACTTAATAACAATACCCAAGCTACTGATCCTTTTCGCTTCATCGTATCTTTATTTACAGAATTAAAAGTTCCATGAAATTGCCATGTTCTTCCCGATGGTGTATTGACACCTTGAAAATAACGGCTTACAAGATTCTTTGTAGAAACTTTTTTGTACTTTCTTCGTAAATAACGCCATATTCTATACCAAATGTAATGATCCAACCTAGAAAATATTCTTAAAGTTCCTATTCCAAAATAATTTCCCCAACCTCGTATTATCGGATTAAGTATATTTACCAATCGATATGGCGAAACATTTATATTGGTTTTTATAATTTCTTTAATTTTATTCTTAAAAGATTGAACCTTTAACTTAGACGGATAGACATACAACCCACTTCGAACGAAATTTTTATCATGTTTTCTCTGCATAGTTATTTTAGAAAATCTTTTTCCTAAAATGTAATGAAAAGTGAATCCAAGATAATCAAACTTTACGTTGCTTTCCCATTTAAAAATTTTACTTTTTATTGGATTTTTATTTAATCCCCGTTCCTGAAGAAAAGTATCAATTTTATCACTTATTATTTCAGTTTGTTCTTTATCGTTAACAACCACGATAAAATCATCTGCATACCGAACAATTGAACTAGTAAGGGTTTTTCTTACAATTGAAGAACTTTTATTATAAGTTAGACCTTTATTAACATAGTAGTTAAACTTCTCTTCATCAAAAGCAGTTACTTTATTGGGAACAATTACTTTTTCTAAACCATTTAAAGTAAAATTAGCAAGTGAAGGTCCAATTACGCTACCTTGTGGAAACCCTGAAATTGAAGTTTCGTATTCACCTTGATAAATTATCTCACCAGATAACCAGTCTCTCAATATATTAACAAAATTATTTGGAAATGGATAGTTTTCTAATAACCAATCATGATTGACTTTATCAAAAAACTTTTCTATATCGATATTAAGTATATATTTACTATGTGTAAAATATCTTTTGTCACTATGACGTCTTTGATGCGCTGGCTTTACACTTAATAGTTTACTTAATAAACCTATAGCCTGGTGAGGATTGCGACCTTTTCTAAATCCAAAACTATTATTATCTGTATGCACATCAATAATAGGTTCAAGAACTTGGACAAATAGTGTTTGTACTATTCGATCCTTAATTGTAGAAATACCTAAAGGACGAATATCGTCTTTACCTTTTGGGATATATACTCTACGAATTCGGTCGACTTTATAGTGTTTTAAATTATTATACTTCAATATTTTTAAGTAGTCAAGTAAATTTTCACGTTTTAATGTTAAGTTGTCTATTCCCGGTGTAAGATTACCAGATGATCTATAAACAGACTCAACAGCAAAAACTCTTAGATCTAATTTAGTTAACCACTCATCAACTTGTTGTATAACCGTTGCTGAACGGAATCCGTATTCATTAGAGAGCATCGCGAGATATTTTTGCCGTTTCATAACAAGAGTTCGAATCTCTTTATTAAACTTTAGCATTGGCCAAATACCTTTATCAATGCTTTTTATAAGTAATGGTATTAAGTTATCACTTTCACGTAGAATCTCTTTCTTAAAATAATTAAGATCTCCCTGATTCTTCACTACTTTACCTCTAACATCTTGCCTGCTAGTATTTTTTACACTAACATCTATCTCAATGGATCTATTATTCACTTTACATGAATAATATCTTCTTAAAGAAGAGCTTCTATAAACAAGGCCATTGTTTATGAATGATTCATTAAGTACGCACTTTCTCTGCCTTCGTTGCCTTATTGAAGGATTATAAGTTCTCACGTGGTCCGCCCCTTGATCTAATCTTCTTAATTGTTGAAGTAGATTTTTTCTATATAACGGCACAGCTATATAGTACTCCAACATCCTATTTAGGGGGTCATACCTAAATATTTTCTTATACGGTTCAGAAAATAACCGTTCATGTAAACTTTGACTCCTTACATTCCCAACTAAAAGTACTCTTTTAGTTACAACTTGTATGTGCTTAACTAGTCTCATCTCAAATCTAGACTTTTAGAGACTCAATTGCAGAGCGTTACGCCGCCCGTGACCAAAGAACCAAAATAAATGCTGGTACAATACAGGATCACCTCCCCCTGCTGGATCAAAAAAACTTGTATTAAAATTTCTATCTGTTAATAACATAGTAATTGCTCCTGCTAATACAGGTAATGAAAGTAATAATAAGAATGCTGTGATTAATACTGACCATACAAATAATGGTAATTTATGAAATGACAAACTTTTAACTCTCATATTAAAAATAGTACAAATGAAATTAATAGCTCCTAAAATAGAAGAAGCTCCTGAAACGTGTAAACTAAAAATTGCTAAATCAACAGCTCCACCGGAGTGTGCGGTTATACTTGATAATGGTGGATAAACTGTCCAACCAGTACCAACACCTGCTTCACATAAAACAGATGCAATTAATAATAATAATGCAGGAGGTAATAACCAAAAACTAATATTGTTCATTCGTGGAAAAGCCATATCCGGAGCACCGATCATTAATGGAACAAACCAGTTACCAAATCCACCAATTAATGTTGGCATTACCATAAAAAAGATCATGATAAAAGCATGACCTGTTACAATAACGTTGTATAAATGATGATTATACTCTAAAAAACTACAATTAGGTTGTGCTAATGTAATTCTAATATATAAAGACAGTGCTGTTCCAGCAACACCTGAAATTGCACCAAAAATTAAATATAAGGTACCTATATCTTTATGATTTGTAGAAAAAAGCCATCGAGACACGAATTGATATATAGGGCTTAATGATGTAGTATTAACTGTATTAATAGACATTATTTTGTTAAATCTTTGTAATCATTATTTCAAAGAATTTGTATAAAATTAAATTTACCAACTACTTTTTTTTAAACCATTAACATAACCTTTTCTAGCTAATTTTAAAAATGAAATTCGTGAAAAACTATATAATCTATTGATACGTTTTTTTCGATTCGTAATTACACAACGGTTAGTTACATGAGATAAAGAACTTTTAATTGGTAATAGAAAAAACTTTTCTAAAGATTTCCATCGTATCAATTTTGATACATTTGAATTATTTACTAAATTTTTAAAAATAAATTTTTTATTTTCGAACTTTTTTATTTTTATTCGACTATTTTTATCTTTTTGTAATAGTTTATGCATTAATATTTTTTATGAATTTTCCCAAGGTGATAAAAATTTAAAAGTTCTATATTCTTGACTTAACTCAATTGATTCACTTACAACTCTTTTTTTTGTTTCATTATATCGCATTTCTACAAAACCGCTTAATGGAAAATCTTTTCTTAAAGGATAACCTTCAAACCCATAATCAGTTAAAATTCGTTTTAAATTTTCATGGTTTTTAAAGAATACACCAAACATATCCCAAATTTCACATTCATACCAACTTGATGCTGAAAAAATCGAACCTACAGAATCTACTGCTGTTAATTCATCAGCAAAAATAACTACTCGAATTCTTGAATTATAACGAACACTTAAAAGCTCATAAACAACTTTAAATCTATATTTATTTTGGGGATAATCAACACCTGAAATACACGATAATACTTTAAACTGACATGAAATATGATTTTTTAAAAACAATAAAATACCTAACAAATCTTTAGTGTGAGAAATAACAGTTATTTCTGAATTAAAGATTTGAATTTTTTTTACAGGTAATATTTTTGATAAATTTTCTAAATTTTTAATAATTAATAAATTTTTATTCATAATTTAATTTAAATATTTTTTTCTATACTGTACATTTTCACTAATACTTATATTTAAATTTACGTCAGTATTTTTTAAATAAATCGGTAAATTATTATAATCTTTTTTGTGAAAATTATATAATTGATTGGTTAAAATAGGATTTAAATAATGTCTGTAAGATGCACCATTTGACATTATTTGTAATTTTTTTTTTTGCATATACTTCATAATTTTTTATCTATCAACTTCACCAAATACAATATCTTGAGTTCCAATGATAGTAACAACATCAGCTATCATATGTCCTTTTGACATATGATCTAATGCTTGTAAATGAGCAAAACCAGGAGCTTTTATTTTACATCTATAAGGACGATTCGTATCATTTGAAACTAAATACACACCAAACTCGCCTTTAGGAGCTTCTGTTCCAACATAAGTTTCATTAGCTGGAATTAAAACACCTTGAGTATACATTTTAAAATGATGTATTAATGATTCCATCGATTGTTTCATATCATTTCGTGATGGAGGAGTAATTTTATTATCATCTGATTTAATAGTACCAAATGAAATATTATTTAAACATTGCTCAACAATTTTTAATGATTCTCTCATTTCAAAAATTCTGATTAAATATCTATCATAACAATCACCGTTTGTTCCTACTGGAATCGCAAAATCAACTTCATTGTAAACTTCATAAGGTTGACTTTTTCGTAAATCCCATTTAATACCAGAACCTCTTAACATAACTCCACTAAATCCCCAATCATAAGCATCTGAAGCACTAACAACACCAACGTCTACCAATCGCTGTTTCCAAATTCTATTTTCAGTTAACATATCTTCAATTTCAATTAATCTTAGATTAAACTGTTCAATAAAACTATAAATATCAGCTAACATTCCTTTTGGTAAATCAACATGAACACCTCCAGGTCTAAAATACGCTGCATGCATCCGCGCTCCTGAAATTCGCTCATAAAATTCCATTAATTTTTCTCGCTCTTCAAAAGCCCATAAAAATGGTGTCATGGCACCGACATCCATTGCATGACAACCAACAGCCAATAAATGATTTAAAATTCTAGTAATTTCAGCAAACAATACTCGAATGTATTGAGCTCTTTGTGGTATTTTACAATTAAATAATTTTTCAATAGCTAAACAATATGAATGTTCTTGTGCCATCATAGATACATAATCTAATCTATCAAAGTAAGGTAACGCTTGAACATAATTTTTATACTCAATTAATTTTTCTGTACCTCTATGTAAAAGACCGATGTGGGGTTCTGCTCTTTCAACAACTTCACCTTTAAGTTCTAAAATTAACCTTAACACTCCATGCGCTGCAGGGTGTTGTGGGCCAAAATTTATGGTAAAATTTTTTATTTTATTTACTAACGATTTTTTTTTCAAAGTCATTTTTTAATTTTTTAAGCTTAAGTGGATTTGAACCACTGACCTTACGCTTATCAGGCGTACGCTCTAACCGCTGAGCTATAAGCTTCAGCACAAAACTAACTTTGACTTAACTCTAACTTAGTCATGATATAATTGTGAAATTGTAATGTTGGTAAAGATACGATTACAATTGGCATAAATCCATGATTTACTCCACAAATTTCACTACACTGTCCGAAAAAAACACCAATACGCTTAATAAATAGATTCATTTGATTTAATCGACCTGGACAAGCATCTACTTTTAAACCAAATGACGGTACAGTCCAGCTGTGTAATACATCTGCTGCACTTACTAATAATCGTAAATGAGTATTAGTTGGTAAAATTACTCTTTTGTTTGTTTCTAGTAACCGAAAATATCCTTGTTTATTTTTTGGTAAACCATCTAATACCATCATGTAACAAACATATTTTAAACTCTGCTCACTACTTTGACATGAATTAAAATCTGAGATTTCATAACTCCAAAACCATTGGTGACCTAAAATTTTTAAAGAAAGCTCTGGTTCTGAGATTTCATCCATTGCATATAGCAAAGTAAATGATGGTGTTGCTAAAATTAATAAAATAAGAGCAGGAACTGATGTCCAAATAATTTCTAATTCTTTAGAATGTACAAATTTTGAATTAAATTTGTTATTAAATTCTGCAAAATGGTAAATTGTTTGAAATAACAACCAAGCTACAAACACAACAATAATTACTAACAAAAATAATAAATGTTTATTGAAAAGTAAAACACCTTCCATGGTAATGCTTGCAGGGTCGTGAAAATAAGTTTGCCAAAGTACGGGGCTATCACACCAAAATAATATATTCATAATTATCTTTTTTAATTTTGTTATTTTTAACAAGAGGAATTAGTAATAACTTGATAAAAATAATATTCTTAACGGGATTCGAACCCGTGTTGCCGCTGTGAAAAAGCGGTGTCCTAACCCCTAGACGATAAGAACACATTAACTTATAGTATTGATTTAAAGATAAAGAGTAATTAAATATTCAAAGAGTGACTTAGTCTAGTCTATGTGTCTTCTACTCATTCATGTCTCTATAGAATATTAGATACCTAGGTATCTAATATTCTATAATATGCATGGTCCATGCATATTCTCTAATCCCTACTAATCCCTGTTTCTACCCCTACCAACTATTATCCTTTACTACTCCAACCCGATTCCTACTAAAACTATTTCTATAATAGTTTAGCTCGAGCAAGCCCGAGCCTAGTCCCAGCCCTTTTCCTTACTATTCCTTTCCCAAAAGATAACCCCTCCCCCCCAAACCCCCCCTCCCCTTTTCCCTTATATAGATGAAAAAAGAGACGAAAAACACCCCTAAAAACACCGATCTTCAAATAAGGTTGATATATCAACCTCTACCTCGAAAAAAAGTGATTTAAAAAAACACATAAAAAAATGTTTTTTTTGACCATTTTTGACCATTTTTGACCATTTTTGACCATTTTTTAGCAAATTTCAGTAAAAACCGTGATTTAAAGAAAAACTAGAATATTTACAATTTAGGAATCGCGATTGAAAAAAAAACTGGGGTAATACACTTTGATCTACAATTCCCTTACTTCCCCCGAATATGGCCCAACGAGCCCTATATATCAACGTTTATCGGTTAAAAACCCAAATATTTTAAAAACTTGATTTTCTTAAATTTTCACGATTTTAGGCCAAAAATGGCCATTTGGAGTGAGCTTTTAGAGGTTTAGGGGGTTTTTGGCCATTTTTGACCAAAATTGAGTGTTTTTCGTGTTTTTTGACGATTTTTCATCGTTTTTTGACCAAAATTGAGTGTTTTTCGTGTTTTTAAAATTTCAAAAATCGTGATTCGAAAAAAAAACTGGGGTAATACAACCCAAAAATCGTGATTCGAAAAAAAACTGGGGTAATACAACCCAAAAATCGCGATTGAAAAAAAAACTGGGGTAATACACTTTGATCTACAATTCCCTTACTTTCCCCGAATGTGGTCCAACGAGCCCTATATATCAACGTTTATTGGTTAAAAACCCAAATATTTTAAAAACTTGATTTTCTTAAATTTTCACGATTTTAGGCCAAAAATGGCCATTTGGAG
>JAVCKV010562165.1:0-10851 GCA_032274145.1 Herpochondria borealis | reverse complement strand
CTTGTTTAGATTTTGAGACCTTCGATCTTGCTCGTAAACAGAAATCTCTCATTGGAACGTGAAAATATATGAAGTCCACCGTTGATGCCAATAAATGGGATACTAACGGCACCTGCGAATCGAGTTGCAAGTCGTGTCAAATAACACTGCTAGTTTGTGTAATCATCACAGTAAATCTGAAACAAGGAGACAGCTAAATGCGTCGAGGAGTGTCATTTCGATCCGCTCATGAAACCTTGGGCCTGAAAAAGCTAAATGGTGTGTGACGGAATTATGCAAGGGCTGTTGTTTCGATCCGCTCCTTCAGGAGCTTAGGCCAGATGGTTAACAGAACTACGACTCTCCAGCGGGAGATTCAACTTCAAGTGGTTCCAAATCGTTGTCCTGGCGGTTGATTCAAGCAGCTCTGTCGTCATGGGGCTTTTCCAATGTCGTTTTCTTGATGCGAGCTTGAGCAATTCCTCAAGATGCGAGAGACACATAAAATAGTCGCGCATGGGATTGATTCAGATTTATTTAGCATGGTGTGTACATGAACAGTAGAAATAATGAAACATCAACTGTGTAACGCTATCTATCACGCGTTTCGCTGCAGCAGCAGCATCAACGACCTCTACCATGCCGTGTCAGCATTAACTGTAAGGCATAGCAACAAATAGATGGAAGGCGCTATCTATCTATTATGATGGGTCTTATGATTCTGAGACACTTCCGATCACCGCTTACGAGCTCTGCGAGCTCTATTTCCGACCAGCTGACGGACGACTGACTACGCGTACTGCTGTACGGGTACGGTAGAACCCTACAAATTCGAGATGAGAGTAGACATCAGGGCTGACTACGTGCTTGTCGTCGATCACTTTCAACTTGGTGTGTGTTTGCCCATATTGATGATACTCTGTTTTCTATGAAAAGGGAATGTCTAGAATAGTTTTAAGTGTGGGAAACTTCAAATAGCAGGCTGGTTAGCCATCATAATTATATATTACATCTAACACATATTCTCAGTCACTGACACCAAATGTAATAAGGCAAGGTAGGGGTATGATTGTTATACCGAAGTCACCTTGAGTGTGACCTTCATGGCCTCGTAAATAAAGTATCCAATTGCAGTACTGGGGATCTTTTCCAAACATGCAGGACCAAGACCATTAAACAGAGCATGCCAGCCCTCGTCCTTGCCGACACGGTATAGACCTGAAAACATGTTACCATATTTCTTGACCGGCTTGTCCTTACTGTCCTTCTTACCGCCAAACATGCTTTGCATTTGCATACGGCGACGAATCACATCGAGTGGATGAGCCGAGGCTTGTGCGGCAGCACCTCCCAGGGCACCAATCATTAAGAGGGCAGCCGTTCCCATGGGGCCCACGCTCATTTCCCATCGTTTCTTGAGTGTCTCGTAGACCATGAATTCCACACCCACGTAGGGGAACATGGCGACCAGAGTTGGACCCAAACCACGGTAGAGAGCAGGAATTCCACCATTTTTCCACACACGACGGACGGCGCCTGGAATGGAGTTGCACTCGTCAGGGTAGAGCGTCAGCATGGTCTTGACGACCTCCAAAGGATAGACAATAATGGCAGCAACCATACCGGCAATGCCTCCTGCCAAGAGACGAGAGCCAGCGTTCAACGAGGCCGTTGCGCCGGCCGCCCAGCCCAAGAGAACAAACTGGCGTTTCATGAATTCGTAAACGAGGAACTGGGTTCCTCGGCTGGGGGCCACCTTGAGACAATTGGCTCCGTTTCCCTTAAACATGCCCTTGAAGCCCTCCGTCTTCCAGGTATTCATGAGCTCGACAGTCATGGAGCTGCACTCGTCGCCTCGGCACATCATGACAGTCGACACCATCTCAATGGGGGCACAGAATGTGCGGGAAATAATACCTGCCACGGCACCAGCAAAGACCAATTTGGTGCCTTGTGCGGCAGAAGACGTGAGGGGGGCGAGAAAGGCCGTAATGGCGACTCCCAAGACACTGAAGGCGGCCAGCATTGGTAGTATTTTGGCAGCCCATGCCAGTGCACTGGCAGCAGTTTCTCCACCACGAATGTTACTCATACCGGAAGGAGAGTCAAAGGCGTCGGCGGTTGAAGAAGCTTTGAGCGAAGCCTGGTGGAGTGCAGTGGTCGATGGAAGGGGAAGAGCGACAGCTGTTGACGCTGTTCCTGTATTACCACGGTGGAGCGAACTTGGCGTTGGAAGTGCAAAGCCTTGAACAAGATTGTTATTGGTTGACGACGTTACCTGCAGACAACAGATGAACACTGAGACAGAAGATGACGACACTCGCATTACAGCTTTCCTTTCTTTGGCAATGTCTATCTAAACTCGATTATATGAGAAAGATACCGTGGAGACTCAGAGATTCCGGTTGTAGAGCGGGTATTGGTGGTGTGCGTGTGTATTGTGATGCAGAGTCATCCGATATTTTCAATCCCAAATTGTGATCGACGTGGTGTGCAGAGGCGTCGTGTATTGGCGTTTCATTGGCAGCCGCAAGCTGTTTGTGTTCTTGGTTTACCATTTTAGCTTACTTGCGCCTAGATAATACGTCAATGTGTCCGGCTATTGTGAATCAGATCAGAGGGAAGAGCTGAACCGCGCCGGGCAAAACTCTTTTATAGAGCAAACGGATGGATATAAGCGGTATGTACGGTGGCTATTTCCGTTAGAAAACGGATGATTCACATGGATTGTAGGAACGTTGAATTTCCAAATTATGTCAATATGCATATTAGTGTTCGGATGATTGTATGCCAAGATGGAGTAGCAATTACTTAGAGAAAAGAATGAGATCACTCATTTTGATACAGAACAATCTGCTGGTGCTTCTTAGATTTTTGCCTGTGGGTCACAATAGAAGGACATCGACATCTGTCATCAGAAAGATACTTCGGCGCAGGATAAAGATTCGTACAGTGTGCCATGACCATAGGCTCGGCACTACATGTACGAACTCCGCTCCAAATCATCCTCAGCTTTTCTACTAAGAACCAGCTGGGCATTGGTCGACTCAACTGCCCCAGGTGTCAAGTAACAAGCGAATAAATCTACAGAGCAGCTGCAGTAGCTGTAACATGTCCAGCAAGATGTCGCTGCACTGCCTGTGGGAGTGCCATCAAAAAACAATCTGTTGGGTGTCATGCGCATTGGTTTCCGACCAATTCAACGCACTGGAGCTTCTCAGCTGGCACCATGCTGGCATGAACCAACCAATCAAACCCGGCCTGAGAATGGCTAACATACAGTAGTACATGTGCAGAGTTGTTAGACTATTCTTTGTAGTTGTTGCTGTTGGATGCCATTGTTGCGTCTAGGTTCGGTTGTTGAATGACCCCATCTGTAGTCTCTATAATATGCCTACCTATTTTCAATTCAGCCAGAACCAACACGGAGAGTTGGCAATGACGACGGAACGCCTAATGAACAATCAGCCTGTCCAGACAGGACGTGATGCACATCAAGAAGCATGGGTCAACCCCAGGCGCCAAACTAACGACCCATTTATGCCGTTCCGACTTGTCCGTGTAATCTCGTCGGAACAACACGGCCAACAGCATGTCTTCTTCGCCAGTCATGTGAATCGCCAAGTGATGCTTGGAGAGTTCCAGATGTCGAATCACGTACTCCGTCACATACTCCGTTCCATTCCACATTCCAATCTCGCGTTGATCAATCTGATCTTTCCATGATCGATCCCGGAGAATGGCCCACTTGTAGAGGGACAGTCCCAGCTTTTTCTCCTTGGTTGACGACAATCCCTTTAATCGAGCATGGAACCCAAAGATCTCAAAGCTATGTTTGCCATTTTCTGTGTAGTCTGATACCATGCAAATCTTTTTGTTTCCATCTTGCATGACAAAGTCCTTTGCATTGGTTCCCTCGTTGCAGCAGTATTCGACAAAGCGAAAGTTGCGTTTCATATACGGCTTACCATCTAGGTCGTCAAAGTGATAGGCGTCCTCCATGGAGGCGAATGACTGTAGACCAGTGCGCATACAAAAGTCGACAGTGTGGCCAATACGGTTTTCAGGAGCAGCAGCTGAGAGAGAAGATGGATGGTACACACCATAAAGTGTAAGAAGGGTACTTCTAGACAAAGATTCTGCTCATAGAACACACGCGCGCAGGCTCACTTACCAGTATCTCGTCCTAATCGTTCCTCGCTCTTCTCTCTACGATGAATTGTCATTGCGACATCTTCCGGAGTAGGGTACAGGACCACTACTTCATTCTCCTCCACTCCCTGAGGTGTGTTCTGCACCAGCGTCAAGACGCGACCGTTGTTATCTTCACTGCTCTCGAGCGCCTTTTCCATATCCCGGTAGGAGAAGTCGTTTTCCAGACGAATGGCCCTTTGAGCACCCCGCTGGGGAGCTTCAAACATGGCTACTCGGAGACCAGTATCGAGTCTTTTGTAAAAGGGCGACGTCTCTTCAATTCGATCCAGTATGCACGTTGGCTTGGAATCCTTAAAGTGCAAACGCAGTTTCCCCATGGGCAAGGTAATTTTGATGCTGGATTGTGCGTCGCTAGGACGGTGCGAAAGAACAATCTTGCGAGGTGATTCACCCTTGTGTTTGACAAGAATAGACTTGAGTTGCTCTGCGGATGGAATGCCCATGTACTGCATACCAGGAGCTGACAGGGCATGCACGTACATGCCTTCTGCGGCTACGTCTTCCAGAGGAGAGTTGACACGAATGTCGGATATGCGAGTTCCTGTAAAGACTACTCCGAGTGGCCCTTCCTTGGGAAGAGATACCGTTGTGGTCATACTGTGATTGACAACCACATCCACTTTGCTGTCGAGAACCAAGACACGGACATCATTGATGTGCTTCTTGAGCAGTCGACCCAGTTCAGTTGCCGTTCCAATGCCGCTGTAAACAACGTCTTTCTTGCGAGCGACAAAGCCATGAACGTACATTCCCTCGTCAATCTGCTCACGAACGGGGGAATCCTCTGCCACTGATTGGACGCATGGGGGCGAGCCCTTGAAGGATATACCACAGGTACCATTAGGAAGGACTACAATCGATGGCATGGTCTTCTCGTCTGCAAGAGTTTCTGTTGTGAGTTGTTATGTGCTGTGCTGTTGATGTCTTTGACTGATGGAACCATTGCGGTTCTTCCCTTGTAACCATGGATGGAGGTCTTGTGACCGAGAAGAAGGTTCCCAGATGGAACGCGCGCGCAAATTTTGAAGGATAAACACGACTAAAAAGCGCGAAACCGGACCTCGTATTGATTGACCAACTTGACTAAACCACAGCATGACTCCAACACTTGACTTCATTATTCTGCAACCCATACATGAGAAAGGGGTGTACGTTTGAGAGTGTTTTAATCCAGAACGATGTCGATCTTTCCCATTCCGTTCATTGAAGATTTGATTCCTTCAGGATCAGACGATCAATCACACGATGCCAGTGGCGATGAGAGCAGCGATTACAGTGACTCTGTAATGCTCAGCGGCATAAGTACTGATTCCACGACTGACTTGACGATGGTGGATCCTCCCTCCACCATGGAAGCGCCAGACTCGCCCACCCCAAGTCTTGGTGACCACGGGGCTGCCATCATGCCACCTGGACTGTTTATTGAGATATATCGTGAGCAACTTGCTCGCAACGACGAGGATGATGCGAGTGATGCGACAAGTGCCATGTCAGAATTCGGGGGGACGATTGTATCTTCTGCCCCGTCTGGCGCGCAAATCGATGCCCCACCTTTGGAAACCTCGTGGGCCATGACATCCACGCCTCCGCGTCCTATTCATCGAGAGAATGCTTCCATATCTACCACTGAGTCTATGTATCGAGAGCTTGCCTCGTTGGAAGAGGACTTGGTGCATGTTCACGAAGCGCAGGATGATCAGTCTGTGGATTCTTCACACCTGTCGCTCCGCCCCTCCATGATGGACAGTTCCATGGTGAGAAGCACGTGGAGCCTTCCATCTGCCACCGAACGCCCGAATGCGACCAGCCACGAGCGTACGACGTTTGTCAATGTTGGCGACCGCTTGGCTCTCCAACCTATTCGAGAAGACGAGAGCGAGTGGTTTGAACGTTTCACGGATCAAGATTGGCTGAACTTTCGACGTGACGCTGACATGATTCTCGGCGCTATTGACCCTGGTGCAACGACGACGACAAGACTTCCTATGCCACCCGCTCCCCCGGAAGTGGAAGGAGCGAACGACACCAATATCGAGCCATATGTTGCCTCGTCTTGCCTGCCAAGTTCCTTCATTTGTCCGCTATGTGACGACATTATTGTTGGGGCCACCACTCTTGACTGTGCTTGTCCTCAGTCCACTGTCTGTATGACGTGTTGGGAAGAGGCCCAGACGAAAGTTGTGGACAACGAGGATGACGACGAGCTCGAGAACCTTGTCTTTGTGGATCACAACCATTCATGTCCGTTCTGCGACAAGCCCAGCTCGCGTGGAATCCCTTGCCACGCGTTAGACGTTGCTATTCTGCAGTGCGTTAAAGGCCTCCCCGAGGTGCACGTGTCTGTACAGACTGCTTACTATCGACGCTTGGCAGCTTGGCGCAAAGAGGTACAGAGAAGGCGCGGTTGTGATACGAGCGACGACAAGGAACGCGACCAGCTCCTGGGCGAATTGATTCGACGTGAGGAGGAATACTTTGGCAAACAAAAGACGAAGCAGCAGTCGTTTTGGCAGTCCAACAGGGGTCTCCAAATTGCTGCCGAGATTGTTCTCGTGACAGCAGGTGTTGCCTTGTGCGGAAGTCAAGTCGCACGAGCCGTTTCACAAGCTTTCCGGCGTTAAAAACTCTAGACGTGAAAGAACTATTACCTCTAGAGCACGTGAAGGAGTACTGCACTCCTATTTGAAAATAGCAAGGTATGGATATGACATCGTAATAATGGGCAAGTAGGAGCCCGTTCACGCGGAAGGCAGGCTATGAGAGAGAGCGTCTCTTTTCCTACTACATCTCCAATGATTAATCCAGTCATCCAGATGAACTGTACGTCGAGATGTCGAATCCGACGCGGCAGGGTTGCTGTATGGAGGAGATCGGACCAGAGATGGTAAGGTGAAGATTTATAGCCGATCCAAACGGCAAACTCTTAGCTAATGAACGACTGCTTGTTATGTTTGGGTGCACATGCTGTTCCCGCAGTGTACAGGATGATGAATCTTAGCTAGCACACACACATGTGGACGAGTGGACAGAGCAAGGTATGATGGGTGACATCAAGTACTGTAGTGACACTGGTCGAGGTAATCCTGCTAGTCGTACACGGGCCCCGCGACCGCGTGTGCCAGCTTGGGTTATATTCGCATCCGGTTTCGCACTTTCTGTCACTGAGAACATTCAACATTGGGGTAGGCACAACCATAGGCAAAGGGGGTGTCAAAGTATACATGCAATGATTCTTCCGACGCGCCAGCGAATTCTTTTCGCAGCGCCAGCAACTTGGCAGTTCTTTTGTAGACGGACACAAGTGCGAACGCGTCAACGATAGCGAAGCAATGGAAACCTACTGTAAGGTTCAAAATCCCTTCTACAGCATTCTTGGAAGGAGAAGCGTCTCTAGACCATCCTCATCACTGCTCAATGAGACTGACTGGAACTTCTCCTGCATGGCCTTGTTGGAAACAACAATGCCATGGCAACTCCATGTTACCACACTTGTAGCTGTATGCCACCATGTTGACATTATCTAGCTATTTGTTTGTGGATTGGATGCGTCAACATCTGAACTTGACAGTCCGAGGACTCAAGGTCTAAAAACCGAAACCGAGACCCTGTACGGCCAATTTCGAAACTGATTGGGTCAAGCCAGTATTGGATCATAGCGATCGTGGTTTCCAGACAATGGAGGCCTTGCGAACCTGTGCTGCAATCAAGTCATGACTGTGATCATATCTTCATTACGGTAGTCGTTTTCAGTAGTTTGTCCATACAACTTCAAGCTGTTCATAGAATGACCAGCGTTCTGACGATGGTGACCATAACCAGCATCATGTAGCACTTGTACGAAGTACGTATATGTGCTTGTGTGCTTTGAATCCTTAGTCAAGTTCTCTACCGGTACCATATGCTGCAATGTGCGAATTGGAAGAAGGACTCTCAGATGTCACATGACCATCTATCTCTCAACATTTAACCATCAACCGGTGTAGCAACGCAGTGCTTTAAGTCCTTTCGGGAACGCTTTGCGAATAGGGGGAGTCTCAAGATTCATCTGGCTATATATCTTTCAACATTTAATAAGCATCAGCCTGTAATTCGGTGCTTGTGTGCTATCGTTCCCTTCGGCAAGAACTTTCTGTGCAAAGTGCAAATTGGCATGAGGGCCTACGGTATAACGGTTGGGTACTTCGAATTATTTGAGTCTGAAAACGGTTGGGTATTTGCGTCTCAGAACGCGACTCATTGTAATCACGATCCAGTCGCCCTTTGCGCGACATTGAGAGGTTCTCGGAAGTTCTCACTGCCACGTACAAGTTGTACACAAATTCTACGTACACCACTTTGTACATGTTTTCGCAGTATCGTTCACATCTTTTCATCGGAACGAAAAACCGTCACATAAACCTCCGTTGTGCAGTTCGCTTTGATCATCCCGCCTCTTAGCATGGAGACCCAACTTGAAGCAATGACAGGCTCTGCGGTGGCTACTTTGGTGGCATTAAACAATAAAGGTGTCGATCTGTTTAACGAGAACCAGGACATTCATTCGGCAAGCAAGTACTTTCGAGTAGCTCTTCGAATCGTGGAGAAGCTGGTGAAGACGGACGGTGTTGCCAAGAAATCTGGATCAGGTTCGGAGGCTGCTGTTCGCTTCACGAAGATTCATCGTTCACGGAAGTCAATCAACCGGTTTTCTCTTAGCCAATCATCGATGGTCTCAGAAACGTCACAAGGCCGTATCGGTTTGCCATCACGACAAGGAAGTCAGCTGGAAACAGTGCTCCAACTTTCATAACAATTCATCTCGACAGTTCCCGTCAAGCTTCAAGCAAAACCAGGAAACGAACGCGCAGACATCCGATCAGGAATCTTATCAGTCTCTATCTCATTCAATCTTGCGCTGACAAATCATCTCTTGGGATACATCGTTGCGCCAGAGAAGGCTTCCAAGTACTTTCGTTCCGCGATTGAGTTGTACGGAATCGCTTATGCTCTCCGCCTCCGCACTCCCGACAAGAGAGAGTTCAGAGGAGAATTGTTTGGGTTGACTGACCTCGCAATTGTGAACAATCTGGGAGTCCTCTATAATCAATTGGGTCGCAGTAAACGCTCGCACGTCTGTTTCAGAAAGCTTGCGGCGGTTATCAGCGGTTTGGATGCATCTAGACTAAAAGAGGCGAGTGGCTTCCTCGGCAACTTAGTTCTGGTTGGGCCCGAACGCGATTGCCTTCCAGCAGCTGCTGCATAGTTGGCCTAAAACGAATGCGCGGGTGCAGTTTGAAGCTTAGTTTGTGGAATTATTTCTATTGTGATCTTTACCGTGCGTAGAGTAAGTAGTCTTCGGAAAGATACTATCATACTGCGCAGCAATTCTCCTCGTAGATGAATACAGTATTTCAACCATGCAGTCTATCCAACGGCTAAGAGCATTTCTTTTCTCATCTGTGACATATGTGATGGAACTCGATAACTTTCTTCGCTTCTTGTTAGTCGGTTGAAGACAGGTACGACGTATACGCCCAAGAAAGCATCGGCAGCGGGTTGGAATAGTTCTTATTTTGTACATCAAGAATCTCAGTTTCCAGCCACTTTTCACCTCTAGCTAGGTCTACAGGTGGCCCTCCGAGAGTAAGCTCTTGGTTTGGGGGGCTGAAAATGACAAGCCTTTGGACTCAGTAGACCAGAGAGCCACGACCAGATCGCCGTATTGATACTAATAATGTATGTTATTTGGCGGTTTATTTTGGTGTCGCACTTCTTTCGCGTTAGAACACGACTCAGAACGAAGGTGCACATTTCAGCCCATACCAAGCTAGAGCGTCAGACCCTCTTGCCGCAGGCCAGTATCTACAGTCATGAAGAATCGTCATTGCTAGTGCGGCGTCTCTGTAGAGGGAGAAATGGAGCCCGCTTCCATCCGAACACGAATGGAATGCGGACTGTCAGGACCGCACTTGCGTTCGTTTGGTCCTGGACCATCATGTTGGTCTTTCTGGCCCACAGAGATGGTGAACTTATGGAGGTCGACGAACTGCGGATTCTAGCCGCCTGGCTGCATCGCCACCGCGATGTTGGACGCTTTGTATACCTGAACGGTCAATCTTCCAGCTACTGCGAGGCGCTGGGTGGCGTGTTGTCGTCGCAGGATCTGGACGAGCTGTTTAGCTACTCGCGCAAGTCGAACTGGAGGGTCGGCATGGCGGCGAGTACCAAACCCATCACGATCGAGAGCCCCAGCCCGATGCCGATGGCGATGGTGTCGGCTGTGTGCCGGCGACTGCAACAGAACTACCGTATAGCGCTTATGAATCTATAGTTTGGATTGAATAACCTGCCTAGGTCCAAACAAACTACATATTAGTCTATCTCTTTATCGACACAGTGCCCGCCAGATCATTGGCAGCAAAAGGAATCGAAGCCCACAGTTTGAAAATAAACGTTCTACCCGGTAGCAAGTCAATACGCCCAAGCTGTTGTTTGAAGCGCACCGGTCGGGCAGCAGTGGGGTACATGCCTTGCCCTACAAAGATGGCACGAATGCCAGTCATATCGTAATGGTGTTGCCTTCTCAATCTTTTCCATTGAACAAAATAATGTTCTCCCAACGGAACGGGCATTACTGTCCTGATCAGTCGAGACGCCACGCACATACCGTCTTCACCA
>JAVCKV010562164.1:0-34496 GCA_032274145.1 Herpochondria borealis | reverse complement strand
CACATGTAGAAAATACTCCTGATTTTATCTAGTTTCAGTTCAATTTCCATCCTACTTCAATCTGTTTTTACCTGAGAAACAATTTCATCGCAGCAGTCTTCAGTATCACCACAACAACTTTCATCATCAACGCAATGATTTGCTGTACTTTCTTCTTGCTGAGAATGACAACATAAGTGTTGCGTAATGGTTACGCCAAAAGCGCCCAAATGGAACAAGGTAAATAATATGACGGCAATAAACTGTCTCAAAGAATTGTAAATATAATCGTCTTTTGTTACCAAGAACTAAGGTGAGTTGTTAAAGTTGCATTCTAACTACTGCGCTTTTTAATGATTGGTTCTAAAAGTAAGGGGAGTGCACAGGGCATGTTTTTTAAAGAAACGATTAAAATAAGCGACATCCTCAAATCCGCAATCATAGGCAATTTCTTTTACTTGCTTTTCTGTATAAACTAGCATACGCTTGGCCTCCAGCAGTTTTCTTTCGTGTAATAGTTGCAAGGCCGTTTTGCCGTAAAACTCTTTACAATGGGCGTTGAGCCTGGCAGTCGTAGTTCCAATTTCGCTTGTGTATTTATCTATAGTATTCCATTGTGCACCTTTTTTTTTCATTAAATCGTTATACTCTAAAAGAATTTTTGGCATTGTATTGGCATCAGGCGCACCCATTGTTTTGTTATAAATTTGGCGTACTTGTATTAGCAGGGCAAAAAGTAAATACTTACTCATATCAAAGGTCTCAGATTCTAAAGAGCTAATTAAGCGATCTTTTAACGTTTGAACGGCCTCAAAGTCTGCCACTGATAAATTTAAAATAGGGTAGCTCCCGCTTATAAAATAACGGAAAGACGCCAGAAGTTGCCTGTCATTTGGGGATCCTTCAAAAATAGTTTCTGGGAAAATAAATACATGAAGAATAACAAGGCTACATCTATTGGCGGTTAAAAGAACAAGGTTTTTAGTATAACAATATAGAGAGTTTCGAGCTCGCTCCCGAGATGGTGAAGATGTGATCAACAGTAATACAGGCCAAAAAAGGCCGCATGCCGACCATTGACCATTTCTCGACTCTGGGTTTTACTGTGCGTATTGAACACTTCAGGACGTTTCTCTTACCTCCCAGGAAGCAGAGAGTGTAATGTGAGCAGCAATACAGAACAACACCAGATCCGTTGAACCATAATACATGCTCCAAAAGGTTGATCATGTTAAGCTTTCACGTCTTCTTATAAGCCAGCGCGCTGCGAAGGAGATCCTTTCTCCATATCTACCTACTTTTGAGCAACATTTAGCTAGTCTCATCGAAAAGTCAATAAATTTTCAAACAGGTGATAAATGGAATGATATACCTGATAAAGTGGAGGCAAAAGTTATACGCAAGACATACTTTTACTAAAATTCACTACGTTTTCATTTCATCTGAGCTGGAAACACATCCTTCCTGCTGTTCTTACTCCCAAAATTGCGACGGTTTCCCGTGCTCGATAGTGAAACTGCCCTGTGCGAAACGTATGGTACAGTTAGCCTTCATAAGTTCACATTTTGATATCATCCCGCATTTTCTTGCAAATTGTAGTACAAAAATGCTGAAATTACTGTTCCGTCTCTACAAAAAGATCGACGCAGTGTTCAGGAAATCGGTAACTTTGGTAGAAGAGAAAAAGCATATTCAAATTCCAAAAGCACTGCCATCTCCTCGTGGTAGAACGAAAAATAATTCTGCCGAGCAGAGGAAGAGCTGGTACGAAAAAGGACCCGCGTGCTCTCTTTGTGAGAAGTGTTTTTGTTGGTGCGTCACTATTGCATTCTTCCAGGTCGCTAAAAGTCACTAGTGCCTCTCCGTTAGTGTCGGAGTCACTAGTGCCTTTTCCAAGTTCGGTACTTTTCACTAGTGCTTTCATTAGCCCGATTATTGATTCACTAGACCTTCTCTCTACACCGTAAAGTGTAATTAATGTTACTAACTTTAATGAGAACACCTCTTTTGAGACCGCCTTTACGAGATATAATGTTAGTAACAATAAATAAAACTAACATTATTTATGCGTGAAAGAGGCCGCAAATGCAGTTCTTGAAATTAATAATGTTAGTAACATCCCCAGTAGATATCACTGGCAAAGGTGCCAGATGACCACTGTAGCCCAGCTGTTCAAGGCTCGCTACAACACACAGTGATCGCGGGTTCGATTCCCGTTGGGTCACACTGGAGCAAGAACTAAAATCTCGATATTCGGGAGTCATTTCAGTCAAAGGATTGACATTTGGGGTTGAACGTTTATTCAAGGATTCGCAGTTGTTTCATCAGTAGGTATATTTTCCACACATTGGCAGTAAGGAATATATGGCGTGGCATCTGTCCTGATGAGGGTTTCTGTTCCAACGTCATTCGATTTAGCCACTGGTAATATCGTCCATTTGTTAACACTGCGAACGCTGGGAGCGGGACTGGAATGGTGTTTCGTGACAAATTTATTAGTTTTTTCTTTTATGTTAGAGCTGAAGACTCAGCTTCTTCGTCAGGATTCTCTACATCAAAGTTGACTCTGTATTTCCTAATGATCTCCTGCAGGTGTGTAAATAATTGCCGTACCTCCCATAGACCATTTTTTGCTTTGCCAAACCGCAGCGCATCATGGCTTTCCGCCCGTATGACAAACCTTCACCATCTCTCTCCCCGTTAACATCCCGCACCGCATTTGCTGCCAACAGCAAGAAGAAGCGTTTTCCGGGGTTTGGCAATAGGCCAGATATACTTGGAGTGGTTTGCGATATTGCAGCTTTAAGCATAGTAATCTTATGCTGCTCCCAGCGAAGACTCCATGCCGCTTTTATCTTTTAAATAACAAAAGAATCCGCAGGTTGCAAAAGATCTGTGGCGTTGGCTGGAATGAAATAAATCTCCGTGTTTGATACCGCAAGTGCATCACTGAGCCCTTCATTTATCTTATGAACGGTGCAGTTGTTCATAAACAGAACTCGTTTCCTACTATTCGGGAGAGGAGGCAAAGCGCGTTTTCCAGAGCCCACTCTTTCATTTCACGACGATCAATCCAACCTTTAGGCCCCTTACGGTAGCTAACAATGGGTATTTTGTCTTCAACACCGCGTATGGGATAGTTTCTATCGCTTTTTTTGAGAATCATAAAAGGTTTTTCCACCAACGAATCCTTACCACCTGAAATACGAACCATCATTGTCATTCCCTCGCCGCCCGATGTTACATCAGCCTACTTGATCGTTTCGTCTCCGCGAAATCCTAATGTCTTCCCATTATCCATGTTAAATATGAAGTTTGTTTCGTCCGCATTCTCAACATTGGTCTCATCAAGAATTCCAGTCTGGAATTCCCTCGCAACTCCGCCCAAGAAGTAGGCTACACGTCTTTCAATTTTTTTTCCTCCGGAAACAACTGGAGCTTCGCATTTTACCGCCGCAAGACAATTTTGTAATTCATCATAAACTTTTGAATCCACGATTTGGTAACAAGATTCACCACAAGCCTTTCATGCTTTCCTGATCTCATCTAAGAATTTTATCCCTCCTTAGTTGAAGAAATAATCATTTCTTTTGCCAGGAAGTGTAGTTTATTGGCAGAGAACTTCATACTAACTTTTCAAAGACGATCAAATTCGTCAACTAGATCCGATTGTAGTTTCTTGACCCATGCTTCGGTCTTACGACCACGACCCTTTCTTGCCTTGTTGAAGATACGTCGTTGTCTATTCTTGGTAATAGAAGAAATGGAGTGCAATATCTGGCCATTTCTTGTACCAGTGCTTGGAATTTCTAATCTTATGGTCTTGCGTTGTTGCCATATTCGCTTGGCCCGAATTTAATCCGCTTAATGGCCTGCACGGAATAATTGGGGAAATGCCGAGATTGCTTTCGTTTGAATTCGCTTTTCAGTTCCAGCGCGTTTTACTTCAGCAACCATCCACCTATCTATAATGGCCTTGTTGCAGAGGGTAAGAACTTTATGCAAGCGATGGGATGGAACATTCCCGTGTCTGTTGGCGGTTGGATTAAGTGCCTGTTCTGTCGAATTGTCTGTAACAGTTTCTGTGAGAGCTGTGGAGGTTTGCAGACTTGAGTGAACACCTGCAGGATTTTTCATCGTACGTTATGTCATGCTTTGGAGCATGTTTACGAAAGGGGATCCAGAAAGCGGCATGTTGGATAGATTACGAGGATGGAGAAGCTGTTAGGCGAACTTTATGAGAGACGAGGAACGCATCTTGTGGCGTCAGAACTGACGATCTTTATTCCATTCTCAACGACGACGCGGAAATTGGCTTTCAAACTGCACGGGGCCCACGTGGTTTGATGCCTGTTCGCTGTCAAAAGGGGTCACATTATTTGCAGTTTTATCCTATTTGATGTTAGTAACGTTATTTACTTTTCGACGAATAATGCCAATATCAGAAGTAATGTTACTAACATTATTTAGTAGTAACATTAATGTTTCGGTCACATTAATTACACTTTACGGTGTACATAGTGCGGAGTAGTTAGCAGTGTAATTTCAGTTCAAATACCTGTAAACTGTAATGGTGGCACATTCATTAAAGGAAAGGTCACGTCCGGCAGATATGGAAGGGGTTCGTTGACCAATATCGCCCTAACTTTAATAAACAGAAATCTTAACAATTTGAAAACTTTAATAGGGCCCGATAGGGTGTATTCGAACGAACCTCCGAACTGCCAATCCGTTCGCAAACTTCCCAGGCACCCGGCAGTGGCGCCTGCCGTGTCAAAACTTGCCACCGCGCAGTTGTTATGTTAATTATTCCTTAATAACGCTGTATTTAGGAAGGCTTACATATCTGATAGCCATACGCGTTTTACTACTGAACCAGCGGACTGCAGCGCGCTTAAACCCGGCTGGGTAGCCATCCGCTTCTCTGCCGAGAATTGATTTCCCCGTGAAACTGCGCAGCTGGTTTGACGCAACGGTTCCGACAGGGCTCACCCAACGTAATTTCAGGAAAAAACGAGGCCCCTCTAACCTTCGAAGCCTAAACAGAAGCCTTGATTACGGCCTTGGTGGAATATTGGGTCCAAGCCGTTCTCGCCGAAAAGCTCCGCCTGCTCCACCTGGAGCTGATGACGCCACTCCGAGCGACCGTCCCGTCGATTACACTGGAGATAACCCGGCTGACACCCCAACCATCGATGCAGCAAACGGTAAGCCGGTCGGAGAGGGTACGGAATCCTAAGGTCACTTGGAAGCCGACGCAGACGCCCCCAAAGGCGAAGAAGAAGCGACGAAGAAGTCGGGGTAACTAAAGAAGACGACTATATATACACCTAAGACCAAAAAGACACGGAGGAAGAAGTATACCAAACCTTCTTTACTCTGTTGTACGAAAACCACCGGGAGAAACACATACCCCAGCGCTTCGACGTTCCGGCCAGTTTTGCACTTAAGTACCCAATCGGTTCCAAGTCGAGTAGATGGCACAATACCTGCTGTTTGCCACTGCTTAGAAAAAGACACCGAAGTTTCTGAACTCTATACTAAAACAGCCTACCTTATGGCCGGCCCTAACCAACACGCTTATCGTCATCACAGCCGCTCTCGAGGCGATCGAACCCCTTATCGCCCGAAATCCAATCCAAGCCTTTAAATAAACTAGTCAGGCCAGTTAGGAACTTTCGAATGAGCGAGACCCCTGAGGTGGGACCGGAGGTGGTTTTAATGCAGCTGCAGCTTCCAAAGGAGGGCATGGAGGTCGTCGATGGCAGGGCGGCAGAGGTCTAGGTGCTGAAAAAGGCGAAGGACGAAGAGCCGGACGCGGCGGGGAATCCGCGGCGGGGTATGCCCATCCCAGTAATGGGCACCGCCCCCATACGTGGCTGTCGGGCGGTCTTACAAGGAGTGGGAGGAGATCGAAGCATTCAATTGGCTCATCCGTCAACTGCGTTACGACATTTTAATGATATGACGCAGAGAACTGGGACGGGAGTCGAGGTTACGCGAGTACCCTCTATCACCGGAAGGCCGGTCGTTAGCAACAATGGAACTAGACCAGTGGCTCGGTTCACTCGTCGTGAAAGCGACCAGGAGTCGAACGATATTGTTTAGCACGGCTGCGTATCGCCTGCTTTCGTGACCTTTTCGGCCGGGAAGAAGCGCATTGTCGTGGAATAAAATAATTTTAACGAACAATTGGAAGATCGCAGCTTTCGAGTGGACTAATTCGCCGACATACCCTTAACTCTCCGCCAGTACGAGTGCTTTTTCAAAGCCAATATCAAAGGCGCCTACTTCCATCTCCGCCTCCGACAACAACATGCGATTCCTCAAGTTTAGCCTGGGCGGGGAGGTGGAAGTTCTCGCTTGCTTTAAATGCGGTCTCAAGGTGACGCATTTGTTCATTACCAAGGCTTATGGTGGCATATATACGAAGGCGCCGCCACCGGATATTTCCGTACATCGGAGAATTTTCCGGCGCAGCGGGGAAAAAACCAAACGATCATCCCGCTACTGTTGCTAACATGCGACGCGCGGAAAGGGATCTGCGCGCTCTATTCCTCCGGCTGGGTCTAGAAATACTTTTTGGACACCGGTGCATTTTGGTGCTCATGTCCTAAGACGCGGGTGTCCTGGTATAACCTGCGCACCGGTTTCAGTTCCAGGAGGGGTGTCAGTGTCTGAAGAGATGCCAGCAGGAGTACCAGCCTCGTTTTTTCCACTCTGGCTTGCGGGATCTCAAGTGGTGGGCCAACATAAGCCAGAACCCGCATGTCGGCCGTGCTGTCTGGCTCAAAGCGAATGTGGCTCTCTTCACTGATGGAAGAATGAGCGGCTGGGACTCAGCGTGGAACGGCAGGTTACCGTTTAGTAGATTCTTCGACGCAGCCCAGAAGGGTTAAAGCATCAACGAGCTCGAAATTCTCGCCTCGATCAACGAATTCCGCTCATTTATTTCATTCGCACACCAGCGGCACCTCGAGTTGTTAACCGACATCCAGGTGACCGACTACATCGTGTTCAACCTTACCTCCAGAATGCCTCGCTTACATAACCACATACGCACCTTCCGTGCAACGAGGACCACGACGCGACCTTCTGTACCTGTACTAAACCTTTGGGCCGACCACTTGTCGCTCAAAAGGGACAGCACCAGTTGGGAACTGACATCTACGGCGGTAGCCCATCTGATACGGCGAAACAGTTGCAGCTCCTGAATGGGGTAAGTCTTTCGACCCGAAAGCCTGCCTAGAAAGACGGGCCCCACTAGTCCTACCACGGCCCGCACTACTGCCCGTCTGGCACCGAAATCTGTCGATCTTGGGACGCGGCATTATGATCGCGCTGGAATGGCGCGCTCAGGAGTTCTGAGAGGACACAGCACATCGCGCGAGGATAAAACGTTTTCGGGAGCAAGCCATAATTCCTTGGGCATTCTTTATGGTCAAGTATGCCAGGCCGCCGATATGCTGGCATGGAGCGGCACTGGTATAGCCTTGGCAGACCAAGTCCTGTGTCATGGACCTGGTTTGATAACGGCAGCCCAGCTTGCGGTTGCCGCCTTGGTACCTTCAACGGTTGCGTCCTGATATTTACTTTATTCGTCCTTCGCAGACTTCTTTGCAACGGTAATTCGCCATCCCTAATTTCCAGCCCCTCCACAGTGTGTGCCTAACTGGGCACGATCATCGACGGAATGCTAATACGAGGCTCTTCCTTTCGACCGTGCTTGGATTTCATCGCGGCGCAGCATCGTTGCCTCGGCCTAGCCGACCTCACAACACACCATCTGGTTCATAAGGCCTACCGCGGGTTCTTTGCGGCAGTCGCCGGTGGTGCACAACTCCACCACTGCGCTCTGCATATTAACCAACCTCCACCGAGCTGCATCGGCTCCAATCCGCGCTCCATGCCCTGGTGACGGGCGTCATGGCTCGCTATTGGGCATCACGGCTGTCGGCTTCGTAATCACCGCAAGTACAGCCAGTATCACCGTTATCTTCCCCGACTGCAGGCAGAGTGGCAAACGAGAAGCGGATAATGAGAGACTATAGGAAGAGACATAAATTTCATACATGTATGAAAAGAGAGAAGCGCAACGAGAAGAGAGGGGGAACATGTAAAGCGTTTATACGTGGCGTCGCAATAGTCGCCAACACCAGACTGGTACATGCAGTATTGCACGCCCCCCTTGAACAAACAGTGCACACGTGCCACAACAGCGACACAAGCGTCACAAGCGACACAAGCGACACAAGCGACACAAGCGACACAAGCGACACAGGCGACACAGGCGACACAAGCCAAACGGCAGTGCCTGGCATTGGACGAGGTTGCGGTTGACTCGGCTAGTACTCTTGTACAGTGCTCGCACCCAACGAACGGTTTGATCTCCGTTGTATAAGACCAAACGTCGTCCACTTCTGCTCCCCACTTTCCATTCTCTCTCCCTTCACACCCACAAATATCACACAAACCAACCACACAAACCAACTACACCACACACACACGCCAAAGAAATAAGCGCTCGCTCTACCCCCATCACCCCTACCCCCTTCTTTATCATCATGGTTCAACACGTCGTGCACGTTATGGAGGACTCCAACGAAAACATGCTGCACGTGATCAATGAGATTCAAACGAGAGACATAAATACACAACCACCGACGGCTTTCGTGCAGACCGGCCACGGCGTGCTGTCGGTGTCCACGGGAGCATCCAAGCTGCGCGGAACCCTTCGTCACAGGTACTAGGGGATGTACAAAGGCAGCAAGTCTGGGTACGTGCGCTCGGTCAACGCCAACACCAGCGTGTCCTCGTCCAACGACGAAATTGTTGTGCGGTCTGGGCTGAAGAGCATCAAGAAGGGCAACGGGGCCGTGGTATTGCTGGGACCTTTGATAACGGCCGGGAGCGTTGGGCTGGGCGCAGCGCAACTGGTCAGTCTGTGGAACGAGTGCTCAAGCGACGGGTTCTGGTCGGCTGCAGAAATGGTCCGCTTCGGCATTGAGAGCTCGGAGATCTTCATCAATCCGATCGGAAGCTCAGGTAGCAAGGTTTTCAAGGCTGTGACCAATCCCGATATCGACCTGATGTCTGCCGCGGAGGCTCCCTCGATTGTGGAGCGTTTTGTTGACCATGCGTTTAACAACGGCGATGCGTACGGATCTGCGGCATCGGAGGCTGCCTGTGGCGGGGCAATGGAGTTTCTAGGTAGTGTAGCTGGCCTTTTCTTTGGATAGTGTTACGTTTGGAGAGGCGTAGAGAGCGGCTCACACAAGTACTGTACATACGACTGTGTTTCCGAGGATATAATTTGGTTCTACACTAGTTTGTGTTTGTCTTACTGTATAAATCAATTGGTTAAATTTTCATTTTTGAAGAGCGTTAAAACACTTCGCTGTGATAGTTATGGCGATTTTTTTATGAGCAGCGTTTCTATTCCAACTCGGTCAACAACTCGATACTTTTTTTTTGATGCCGTATTCCGAAAAAAAAACAAATCCAAACGTTATTTCTCTATAAATGCACATGTGTGGGTGGGTCAATCACGATGTAGAGTTCATTTTATTTATACTTTTCAATTTATCGACACAATACGATGTATCGACCAGGTTGAACCGTAGTTCATAATAGCAATACTGTGTATATTTGACACTCTTAACGTGTTCTACTGTGTTGCAGTATGAAAGTGGTTGGGATCGTTTTGCAGTACTAGTTTCACACGAGGCGCTCAACAGTAACTAATAAAAAAACGAAAAAAGCGGAAGCACCAACAAACGCAGACTGCAGGACAGACAGCAAGGCTGTTGCTAAAAATGTCGCAGAGCATATGGTGGATGCATTATGTTCATGTCCTAATCAGGGCTCGGGCCCAATATACTGCACCGTATTGCAACAATATTTCTTTCTGCAGTAAATATTGCAATAATTCCTGTTTTTGCAATACGTATTCCAATGTTTTATGTTTTGTGATAACTAATGCAATAAGTTGTATATTGCAATTCATACTGCAATACTGCTTGCTTTTGCAAACTGTTTGTAGGTATTTTCATTTCCGCAATAGTCCGTACAGTACATTTGTTGTTGCATTGAAATTTTGCGACGATACCTACCCCAGAACGTTTTGCATAAAGAAACTTTTTTTTAGCAATATTTATTCAATAACAGCTGGCTAATAAGCACTACGTTTTCCAACAAAAGTACAACACGTTTTGTTGTAATTTTCAAGATCGAAATTGCTTTTTACGGAAGAGTGTGATAGATAAATATTTTCTAAACGTTTAAAACTTGTTACAATTCGTCGTAAATGTGCAGTATTTCAATTGAACTGGACACTGTAAATATAATAGCACGGATGCTTGATCATTAAATGGCACACCATTTCTCCGTTGAACAGGACGGTGCATGCAAATGGAATGAGGTCACGAGGTCACGATGGAAACGACCCGATCAGAGCTTCACAAGTGTGCTAAGTTATAGGGACATTTTTCAAAACAACGACGGCGGTAGCATCTGTCTGACGGTGGTGATGATGGTGAAAGCAACGCAATTTGATAAAATCATGCCTCGGTCCCGAGGCAGGCGTTAGAGAACGCTATTGCTCAAGTTATTACGGCGAACGAGCAAGATGCTATGCCTCCCGGCATGGGAAGGCCTGGATTTGGGGAGAAAAGTCAGCCAATAATCGCTTTTCTTTTCTTGATTCGCTCGTCAGTTACTGAAAACGAGCTCTCAAATTTGAGCCAAAGACTAATTCGTCGCGCTTCTGGTCGATAACCCTCGAGAATGGCCAGGAAAAGGTTTAGGACGCCGTTCAGACACACGTGACCTGAACCTGGCGACGTAATTGTGAAGACTCGGACAACCAGCTCGTCGTCCTCAAGAAGAGGAAGTAAAAGGTACATATGTACCATGGGCTACCAGAGCACACCCTGAAGCGTCAGTTGACGGCTCTAGGAACTGGGGCTGGAAGAACTTAGTGCGTTTCAAGGCCATTCCTCTAGTGGCGCGACGAAGAATTCTATCTAGGGCCTTGCCCGACATTAGGGACGCAAGCAGATGACGCGTCCGGTCTATAAAGCCTGTGTCCCTACAGTGCTAGCTCTGTACGTATCGTATTAGAGTGAGATTTATTGTGTGCAAGACATGGTCGATACCCGCGATCCTCGGGTGCGACTTCAGCGGCAGCTTCGTAGAAGCTATACAACCGCGACGCAAGCTCGTAGATATAGACGACAGAAACTCCCTACCTATCTTTCTCTCCTCCGGCCATCGCTAAAGGGAAGGTGCTCCGCTGCAAGATGAACTCTGACTGCCCCTGAGCCATGAACAGCTCGTCATGGTCATACCGATCAACGAACCGTATCGATTAGATCCAGTGCTTCAGACTTGGGTCAGTATCAGCTCCGGCTTAACAGGTCGTGACAACAAAGCCAGACAGACCGTTTGTGGTCCTGCTTTCGAACTTTAGTCGCCATGTACGATTCGCAAAGCGGAATTAGGTGATTAGGGAGGTGAAACAGCATGCGAAGGCCGTGTAGCCATCGATACTACACGAAGGCGAGCTCTTCGTGATATTGGAAGAACTCAACGAAGACCTAGAAGACGACAGGGCAAATAAAAGTATCGACAGGTCCTGCTTCAAAATTCTTTCACCGAAGATCGCTGAAGACGCCATCGTCGTCAAGGAACTCGACCTGCGTTATGTTTCCGAGGAACGCAGGGAGGAGCTCAGTTAGATCATGACTGATTTAAAGCCCATGTAAGATGGAAGGCGCGATAAAATCATCTTCAACGAGAACACCATCGAACTGGTGCCTGGGACTCGTCCCATCTATACCAAAACCAATCAGGAGGGGTTAAATAAAAAATATATATATTTTCAAGGCCAAGGCGGACTGGAAGTTGAAGGCCGGATTGATCGAGACATCACATCCGCCTGGGCATCGCTCGTGGTCATAGTCCCGGAGACCGAAAGCACGCCACAGTTCTGTGTGGACTGCCGGCGTGAAAAACGCGGTTACAGTGAGGGATTGCTACCACTTCCCCCGTATGGACGATTGCATAGACTCGCTAGGTGGGGGTACTGTGTTTGAAACTCTAAGCGCCATGTGCGGATACTAGCAGTTGGCCATAAGCCCCGGGGATCCGGAGGAAACCTCCTTTACCTGTCACAAGGGTACCTTTAAGTACAAAAACTGCCGTTGATTGTCATACGCCCCCGAGGCCTTCCAACGCATGTTAGACATATTCCTCTCCCGCTACCGGTGGAAAAATGCCTGGTTTACCTGGAAGATGTCATAGTTATCATAAAGGTCCGCGGAACATGTCCGAAACGTCCATGAGGTACTACCCGCCCTGCATGACGCGGGCGTCATCCTAAAGCTTCGAAAGTGCGGCTTCTTCAAGACTTCAGTGGAAAAAATGGAGCAAGTCATGCGCCCAGAATGCCTGGAGATGAAAACGGCGCGAACCGCCGCACTGCGCCACGCACAGAACCCTAATAATCAGTCTGAAATGTGTTCCTTTTTTGGGTGCTGCAATGTGTACCGCCGGTTTATCAGAAAATAAACTAAGATATCAGCGCCGCTATATCGGAAACCAGTAAGGGAGAGCCCTTAAATTTGGGGCCCTGAGAGGAGGAAAGCTCCGTTTCCATAAATACCCTGCCGAGGCCTTCATAAACCCGCCCATCTTGACGTCGCCGCGCGCGGATCTGGCCAAACCGATAGACACTGACGTCGGTGACTATCAGCTGGTCTTCGCCCTATTATAGAACTCTCGTGAGGGGCAATGGCAGCTCATACGGTATTATTCGCGAAACCTCCAATCGACGGAGGAGAACTACTCCACAGCAGCTAAAGACTGCCTCACGGTGGCTTGGGCCTGCGACGTGCTACGAACATATTTGCAGGGCACGCCCTTCACGGTGCACACATACCAGCTGAAGTAGTTTCTGACGACGACGGATGGGACCGGCGGTGTCATGTGATGTAGACTCCGTCTCATCGAGTTTGACTTCGACCTGATGTACAAAAATGGCCCCAAAATAATGTTGCAGACTTCCTCTATAGAGTAGCAACCCTGGGGGAGATCTTAACGAAACTAGATGACGAGGTGACGTGCATTCTCCTCGACGGCGTCGAGGAATACGAAGGGGAGGAGTTCGACAACGAAGCCTAGTGAAACATATGAGGCACTCTGACCGATGGAAATGACGCTTGAAGAGCTCCTCATAGAGTAGGCCAATGAACCGTTCTGCTTGAAAATACAAAGCCGGCTCCATGAAAGGGATTTAGTCTTTTTCTAGTAGAACTGTTCGGGCGTACTAGTACGGACCTTGGAGGCTCGCCCCAAGATATTAATCCCTCGGTTGCTGATGCTCCGCTTTCTCGCGCTGACTCACAAGCCCGTATGCTTGACACATCCGGGGAGACGAAGCTCTACCAGGCTCTCCGCCGACACTTTTATTGGATAAAACTAAGTGTCGAAGCCCACATGACGGTGAAAAACTACGTCTCGTGCTCCGGAAACCGCGTGAAGGTACGCCGTAGCTCGACCAAGTTGTTGCTTTTCTCCGCAAGCAGGCCGCTAGAGTACGTCTCCATCGAGATATTAATACAGTTTCTTCGCACGACTCGTGAAAACCGGTTAATTCTTTCGCGACCGATGTACAAATCTGACGAGAACCGTCCCCATTTTAGTAGCAGGAATTTGTCCAAACTCCAAACGAACACCACACGCGAGGCGTAGCGCTGAGAGTTAGGACCTAGAACGGGATGATGCAGCACACAGTCTAACAGGAATATAAACTAGGTGTCGAGACCGGGGGATAGGTGGACGGTGTCCTCTTGTGGCGGGGATAATGTGCGGCTCGAACCAGAGGTAGAGATAGTGTCGGGGACTGACTTAGTCGATTTGCGGCGGAACCCCTCCTGCCTCCTTCGAGAATAGGATGGGGCTTGGGTCTACTATGCTTAAGTAACCGGAAAAGTACTACTGTACGCCTAGGGGTGCAGCTACTGTAGAGATATCGACAGAGCTGCGCTCCGCCTACCTCAAACTCCATACTGTATCTCTGGATACAGTGTCATGTACATCGACTAATGAAAATGCTCAGCACCCTTGGTACAGTGTCACGTACAGTAGTTAATTTACGTACGCTGTACTCACCGCACAGTACCATGTACAGTAGTTATTGTACCTGCACTTTACCGATCTATCCTACAGTGCTACCCGGCTTACAGTATGTAATGTACGCAAAATGGGAAGGTTGCACTGTTCCTGACGGGGGCAGTACCTAGGTAACCCCAAATATGGGATGGAACCACGCGCCACTGGACACTTCGAAAGTGACTGTTATTTTCGCGACCCACTAATAAAAAAATTAATAAAAAACCGGCTAACGCTGCACTGCGTACGGGCGCGGGCCACGAGGTGGTGGCACCCTTACATAGGGCTTTCTCGCCTGCAGGTAAGGCGTGTGGACCGCGCTTAGCGGGGTTTAAAAAAATCCCTGCTACTACTCCTATCTCATGCATGACAGCTGCGGCTGTGGCCAAAGCCTTTTCCAACCACTGGGTCTTCACGTACATACCTCCGTCCATCCTTCTGAGCGAAATAGGCAAACTGTTTTCCTCGCGCCTGTTTGTGCACTTGTGCCAGCTATTGGATACGGATAATGTGTTCAAGACGACATACCACTCCTAAGCCAACGGCTACGTCGAGCTATTAACTCCTAGGCAGCTACATTCTCGCCGAGCCGAGCCTGCATGTAATAATTCATAGGCCATCGTCCCTACGTGGGGATGGGACGTCAACCTCACCCACAGAACACTCCTTCAGGTTCTGTACGAAGCGAACCGCCTCCCTCGGGTCCCACTCGCACGCCTGGCTGCACCGCTCGGGCTTGCATCGCTAGCGAGCCACCGTTTAGCCCATACGACGTATGGTACATAATAGGACGGGCAAACCTAGAGGAGACGGCAGGTTTCATGCGTCTGGCACTTGCCACCTGATCATGAAGCACGCGTCGAAATTTCTTTCACAGCACCCGGTACGTTACGGACGGACCATAGCTTCGTCTCTCCTCCCCCCAATACTTCATAGGTGCCGCCGCTCGTGACCAAACCCTCCCAGGTCCGCACACTGGGCGGCTCTTCGTGTGAGATTAGGACTGGCGAAGCCGACGCTGGACCAAGTCACGCAAGAGACAACTAGTCTTTACCTGTTAAGGCTACAAAGGGAGGGTCGGTTATAACCACATTTGCTTTGGTCTACAATCTAAAGCGGACTTAGTCCGACCGGCCACAAAGCGCCACGATGGTCTTGCGGATGGTTTCAGAATCCGCTCCCGCGGCCAGAACGGCCTCCACAGTACGCACAACCATGGCGTCGGTGGATTCTGCGGAGGACCTTCTGCCCGAACCTGCAGCAATGGACGCGACATCGTCCAGCATAGGCCCCGGATTAGGATATTAATCATCGCCCGTCAGTTCGACAACCGTCGGAAACGAGGGCTCAGAGTGCAGCTCCGGAGTCTCTGATACTTCCGGCAAGGAAACAGAGCGAAGCGCGAGCTGCGGCGTGTTCGGAACCTACGCTGTCGGTTTCACCACCGAGGACGCTGGGTCTTCGCGAGGATGATCGACCGTTTCGGTCCGACCCCCTTCCGCTTCGCGACACGTGTCCTGAAGTCGGGTTTGGTCGCTATCCGGGAGCCTCTCACTGCCCCGGCCCAGCTTCCGGACTTGAACCGGAGGCTCTACCCGCGCGACTTGCGACGGGAGACCCTATGGAGGGGAGCGTTGGGAGGGACGAAAAACCCACGACTCGCGTCAAGCTGGCGCTTTGCCTCGCCAGACGAGATGCAAATAAAACATGCGGATTCCACGAAGAAATAGTCTCCGCCAGGTTGCCGCGGCCCGTCGAGTTTTCGTTGGCCACGGGTGGAACGGCGCCGAAATCATTGCGTCACCGTTCGAAGAAGACGTGTCGCCACCCCAAAGATTCAGCGGTGAAGCGGGCGCCGACTTCGGAAGAACGAGAGTCAATCCATGGTTCTGTTGGAGGAAGTAGTTTCGGACATCATTACAGACCTGCAGAAAACCAAAACTTGTTTTCGGGGCATACTGGAGATATCGCGCCAATTCAATAAGCTCGCTCAGGTAGTACTATTTAAGCGAGTGGAAGCCTATTGGCTGGCATAAGAGATAAATGACCGTTGAGTCTAAAAATATGGACCTCCATTTAGTCTGCTGACGGATAAAGGCCTGCAGATTTTAAGTCACTAATTAAAGTCCGCGTGCCGGATGCTAGGAACCGAGCATCTGTGCAAGACCACGGAGTACCATCAACCATCCAACGGTCAAGTGGAGCAGCAAAAATATAATGTCCTGAAGATGCTGGGACAGCATGTACTGGGACAATATATCGATGAGCATCAACAGGATTGGGACCGGTACGAGGGTGCGCTCACCAAAGCACACAAATGCACCGTCCACCGCTCCACGAACGTGCCGCAGTTTGACTTAGTCCTAAGAATAAAGCCGAAATCCTTTTTGGGGTGGACGCTTCGTTGGAAAAAATGGCGAAACGAATGAAGGAAGACCGCGAATGGTTCCTTCACCGTCTCAAGCGCTAGCTAGAGATCGCGCACTTCTCCGTAAAAGTCGACAGCGCTATAAGGCAGACCACGAAAGCCGCATTTGTAATAACATACGCCCCGTACGGACGAAAGAAAGGATGATCTTGGCTCCTGTTCAGAGAACGGGTCCATATTATAAACTCCAACCGTCAGCTGATGGTCCTTATCGATTTATGCACGGTGAAAACCCAGACAAGATTACCATTAAAGTGATCGTACCAAATAAAGGGATAGCCGTGACCGGGTTTAAATAGTACCGCGTCGGACAGAATGCGAGCCGCTCGTGCCCCATGAACCGATACCCGAAGAATTTTGGGCGAAAGCCACTGCAGGTGACTCCTAGTATGAACTCGAAGACATCCGCGACCATCGTCGAGCCAAAGATGGTGCATGGGACTTCCACTTTAGGTGAAACTGCTATACAAACCTGACGTGGGAACAACGAAAGAACGTGCCAGAAGAAGAAATCTCCCGCTAATTAACTCAACGACGGTATAAGCGACCTACTTGAAACCAACGGGCCGCTCGCCCATCCACTACTCAGATCGCCCTCAACAGATAGCTGCTAAATGAAGGACACCTCAGCGACGAGCCTCGCCGTTGGGGGGCGGGTTATAGAGACAAGGAGATAACCCTCCTTTTTGCCAAATATCTACACCAACGGTCAGCCTACCGTTGATGAACCCAGCTGTAAGGTGTTGTTAGCCAAAACATTTAAGTACATATAGAAAAAGGCAAAAATAAAAAGGTGACGGACCGCTGTTCGTCAATCCGCGTGTTGAAATTGGTGGTCGGTGGTCGTCGGTTGGCAAGGAGGCCTGCAATATTCCAGCGTAGCCCCAACTCCGCATCCAAGCCGGCACCACACCTTTCGGGCATGGCTGGAAGGATCGAAGGAGTCCCGTTTCGGCCGACGGGGAAGTAAACTATGGCATCGACACTTAGCACCGCGCCGCACGCAGCCGAGCGCATAACAGTAACCACCCACGCCGTCAGCATACAGAATGGTTGAAATACATCGACACACAGACGCTCGCAGCATAGAAGGAACCAAAAAAAGATCAGAACACCATTGATGGCCACTGCTTTCAGCAGTTGTCACATAAAAACGACATAAACAAACGGCCTTAGTTGGAAGGACTGTGGAAAATGCATCAAGCAAGGGTGTGACCACCCGGCCGTCAGCAGACAATCTGGAACTCTTTTAATTATTTGCTTAAAACTAAGAGTTGGTCCTAAATACCACCACCCGCGCATTGGATCCCGGCTAATCCGGAAGTTGGCGCCCGGCTAGTCCGGACAATGGCGCTCGGCTAAACTGGACGTTGGCGCCCGGTTGATACAGACGTCAACGGCCTATCCTACAGGACCACATACCAGGGGCCATTCTATGACTGGCCGTCCCCTTTACCACTTGTAACAGCAGTTAAAATGGTACGAGCTGCTACCAGGCGGGTAGCGCCGGAAGTCTCCTTAATCCGCGTCGCGGTCGTTACGATCATGGTAGCCACAAAGTTCGTCAAACTGGGGACCACCGTCCCAACTTTGGTCGCGACCATCTTCACGACTCGACGTCCCACGCTCCAGGAAGGTAAACGTGCGCTCCTGATAGATATGGAACCGGCCCGAAAGACCATTATTTCGGCCCTGAGCTGTCAACTGCTTTCGGTTAGCCTCCGCCAAGTCTACCTGGAGGCGCTCTATCATCGCCTCCAGCACATGCTCACGCTCCATAACGGCGAAATCGACGGGCAGAGGCGTACGAATATCTCGAGAGGGTCTGAAGGCCTCGCTTTTAACAACCTAGGCTGACAAATCTCCAATAACTGCTCGGCCGAGGTGGTAGGCTGCGTCTGCAGAAGATCCTCCAAGGCCGACGCGATCCGCGGTATCCGCGACAGAAGTTGCGACGTGTCATTAAGCACACTCAAATAGGTCCTCGTGCGCTCCTTGGCCGACCAGCTGTTCGGAGGGGAAACAGGAATCCAACTAGGCCCATGAACTCTGGGCCCGGGCATTTTATGTACCAGTTGCGTACGCCCAAAAGGCGGTTATCTAAGTGGAGCACTGCTCGGCTCATCATGCCCGCTGGAGTTGACGGCTTGGTTTTATCCGGAAGGTACGAGGCGCCGTCAGACGAAGAAACCCCGAACAGGTCAATGGTGTTCAACTCTATGGACGCCGTTGACCTCGGAGTCCCTGTCACACTTGAAATCAGAGTCGACTGGCGTGCAGAACCACCGTAAGGGGCGCCGCCTTGGTGGATGGCCATCTATCGAGTAAATGAAACTCATAAATGGTGGTGGTGGTCACTTCGCAGAGTTATTGATCCTCCATCAAGTCGACGGACTCGAAACGGTACGGTTCGTGTAGCCCAGCGCCCCGCATAAAGAACCCCGACACCTACGGTACGCTTAATGTCGAGCGTAGTGTCTACAGAAGACGCGTCAGACTCCAGTCAATGTCGCCCATGCGGAAGACTATAAGCACTTGGGATAGATGTGCCAGAAGCAGCTAGACTGGTTCGGGCTGAAGGAAAATGCGTGCGCGCTCGAGCATCATTTCCAGAAAAATCGATCGCGATTACGAAACAGTTCATTTGCTCCCGTGCACCCGAGAACCGCGCATATACGGAAAACAGGAAGGGGTATTCGTATCGACGAACTGCCTCCGGAAATAAGCGGAGTACACTGTTCTCCGGGTACGGAATAACAAGAGCCGGGACGCCAGCGTGAGCCCACGCGGCAGATCTGTTCAAACGTCTGCGGGATGGCCAACAGCTGTTCGTGCAAATAGACGTCGGTCAAGTTCCCCAACTTGAGACAGTAACTTCCGCAAGATCGGTTACCCCGGTGCGCAACGCAAACACCTCTCCTTGCATGATGGCTCGGATGGCCAGAAGTGCTATCTAAACCCCTGGCTGGGCAGCGAACGCAGTGGGGAGCCCGAGGCCGTGTAAAGCCGCGCTGCAGCTTCAGGCCACCACAGATCCTTGAGGAAGACAGGATGCTCTCCCTCGCCCACGCCTTTCTAGAAAATCCCCTCGCTCAGCAGGAGAGGAAAGTGGGCTTCTGGCGGGCCGTATACTGCAACTCGGGCGAGACGCAGTGTCCACGGAGTCTGGTCGCCACAGTTCAGGCGTGCCACGGCCGCTGCTAAGACAGTTTGAAAACGTAAGCCTCAGAAGCACCTGCGTGCAACACGGCGTCCAGCTTGAACCTAGTTCCTGACGGGTAATCGTTCGGCAGAAGGGGCCACGTCAAGACTTACCTCGGCGCGGGAACCCAACCTGCTA
The DNA here is from genome assembly GCA_032274145.1 of Herpochondria borealis. Lineage (NCBI taxonomy): Eukaryota > Rhodophyta > Florideophyceae > Ceramiales > Ceramiaceae > Herpochondria > Herpochondria borealis. The sequence continues at coordinate 14,577 of JAVCKV010562164.1, read as the reverse complement.
ACTAGGTAGTCGGAAGGCCGAGTGACGTCCAGCTGATTCTCTCCGATCTAGTCGGCTTGCAGTTTTATCACGTGCGCCAAACCCTGTGATGACGCGACACGGGCCCCACCTGGTGAAGCCAGCCGGAACATCACTGCGATCCCAGAGGCGCAGAGGCCGTCTCAAATTCAGGGCCTTGCGACCACGGGCGAGTTGTTCGTTTCCACGGCCGGAGCACGCGGTAAATACCTAAAGTCACGTCTTCGGGATGCGGGTGCAGCCCTACGTTCGCGCGCACCTGGAAAGGTCTCTGACCAGCGGCATACAGGCGTCGGATGGCGGCTTTGAGTTGTCGAATCCGTCCGTATGGACCGCCCACCCCCGATCTAATTGATGGCGGCCACCTCCTCGGCCGAAGGGACGAGCACCTCCTCGGCGTTAGGGGTTTCCCCGGTCTCGATAACCAAACTTATACGTGCGCCCTCGGATTCTGCCGGACGTGCCGGTCCGGTTCCGGCCAGCGCTGGGCCAGAGCACCCCTCCACCCCTACTGGCGTAGCACCCTCCAACGTAGTAATGGGCACCGAAAAATACATGGTTCTTCTTCCTGCGCTCGCACCCACATAGAAGGACGCTTAGGAAGTCGGCTGACTCCCCAGCATACCGCCAGGCGCTGAGCCAGAACAAGCGGATCCACTACGGGTACCACTGGGAGTGTCACCCCCGGTAGTGTTTGTCCTTGGGAATTTCTCGAGCGACGGACGGATTTCAGTCACCCCTTGACCAGCGTTAGTTTTAACAACCTCACTTCGCTGAGACGGGGCGCGAAATACTACAACTTCGCTCCGCCTTCTTCCCTGAGCTTCCCCGCACCTTCGCGCCTGTCCGGCGCAGAGGAAAGGTCGGAACATGACGCAGCAAAGCCCGTGGGAGCCCCAGCGGGCTTTTTGGTTGAATAAACACCAGCCTAAATTCCGCTAGCCGATGTGCCCGCATTGTATTAATCACCTCGACCCATCACGCGTCGATGCACGGGGCGGCCGGGTGGGATGGTTATTTTTCTTGCGTCGGCTGATGCGAGACTTAGGAGAAAGGGAGCTCTTTACGTCGAGGTAATAAGAGGGCAAAAGACGAGTGAATGTAGGAACGAATGTTTGTAAAAATCCGAAAAAAGCTAGTGCAGGGAACAAGGCAGCAGACTATTTCACTTTTGTTTAAAACATTCCCACTAGATACACTCACTCGCCAGATGTAAAATTGAGTGGAGCGGTAAGAAGCCATCACCAGCGGTGTAATACCCCTTCCTCCCACAACTCGCCTCTCTCTTTTACCAACCACGACTTTAGAGAAACGCATAGGTTTCGACTGAGGCAAGTCCACTAAAATTCGCGGCAAAGGCTTCCGTTAGACAACGGCAAACGAAAATGTTATCTGACGCGCCGCTAGCTAACGGCAGACGACCTAAAAAATTGCAACTAACGCACCGAGACGGTGCGACATAATTTTTCTGTAGCATCCCGCCCAACCGGGCCGGAAGTTCCTACAAACTTAACTTTTCCTATGTGGTTCTGTACATACTTACAAAACAATCGCCTTCCACCTTGTACCTTGAAACCAACGTAAATACTTTGTCATAGAGATATTAAAAAGCACAACGGCATTTCGCCAGGTATGGTACTGTGGCGCAACACTGTATATTCATAAAGTGATGCACCACTACACTGTGAAAGGTAGTACAAAGCTGTAAGTTCGTTAAGTGGTGCAACAATAGGTGCGATGACGCTGACATCAAGTGGATGCTCAAAATGAACGACCTAACTGGACGCCTAATGCGTTTTAGAATTCCACTCATGGAGTTCAACTATGACATAATCTGCTGTCCGAGTCTCAAGAATCTGTTATCGGACGCATTGTACAGGCTCCCAGGTCCCACAGAAACAGAGGAAGGCGAAGTCTATGAATAGAAAAACATGTTCTTTGACCGAGTTGAGAATTTCAAAGCGATGGTCAATGCGATCACACGAAGGCAGCAGCAAACGACTCATGTAAAGCAGACGCCCACCTGCACGAGCTGGACTAGATCTAAAACCATCTACTTAAAAATGGATGCGATCGAGACTACGCGTCAAACTTCCGCCGCCTTGAGCACATTTAAAAAGAAAAGCGAAAAGCGCAGGGCGACCGGGCTGTGGGAAAGCCACTCGTTTTACCCGGTAGTATACAGCGGCAGAGGTAACGCTTCTGGAAAAAACCACAGTAATGTCGTTGCTTTATAAGACAAGCACCGAAACTGCTGACGAGCGCAACTTTCTTGCCGATGCACTTGAAGCCATAATGTAGTTACCCGAACAAGGGGGCTTAAATGACAAAAAATTCGATTCGGTTTCCGGCAGTCACAGAATGTAACGCCAAATTCGCTGACCAATGTGACGAAAGATCAGAGCAGCAATATGGAATGTGCAGTATCTGACTGTCGCTTTACACACGTTCTGTATGGGTCCCTTATCGGTTCACAGTGCATGTACGCCTCGGTGATGGAAAAGGCGGCTGGAGCAGGCCGTGTCACGTACAGTGCACTGGGAAATTGTAAGTGCATAGACACTGTATGGAACAGTGATGCGCTTTGATATTTTATGACGGCCAGACTTTACACCAATGTCGTGCGTTGGGGTTTGTTTGGCTTCAGTGTATTTATTTATGTGTTGTGCTTTGATGCAAGGGTATCAAAAAATGTCTCTGAACGCTTTGCGTTTATACCTTAGTGAGAGGTGCGGTATCCGGGATAAGGCCCTGGATTGTGATTTCTGGAAAGTTGGCCGCACGTTGGGCACCCCTGGGGGCGAGCGTGCGTGTCTGGCGTGGGATTGGCCTAGGCTTTCCCCTGGTTGGATCTCCGCCAGGCGTTTAAGCTCACCGGGACCGAAGGACTTAAACCGTCGCTTTCGAGTGAAAGGCAAGTAGAAGGAAGGGGGGAAGTTCTCGGCCTCAATTTTTCAGCTTTTAGCAGTCTTTCCAAATAAAGCCTTCCCTAGTGTTTTTGTCTGCCCTCTCTTTCTGCTTCCTGTATTCCTTCTTTCATTCCAAGCGGATGGTAATCCGCGCCGCGTGAAGTCGAAGCGCACACCACACGAAGTGCATTTTAGCCCTTAGTCACAAGTGTATCTCTCCTTTCCAGCCTGCTTCTCGCCACCCATCAATGAAGATATAAAATACCTATCCCTTTCTTGTACGCGCGCCCCTGAGCTACAGGATGGTACTACACATACTCGGTGTAAAATCGATCCAGAGGGGGAAGTACTTGACGAAGCTGTGGACGAGCCTTTGCCTGGTCCTCCAACATCTTCGAAAATTCTCCAGGAGCAGCGTGTGGACGAAATATTACAGTTTGTGCTCGGCGCCGAAGTTTTTCGGAGGAACAATTGCTTATTTGAAGACTACGGCGGCTTTTTCTGTCGTTCGTTAATTCGCTAGCGTAATCTTACACAGATCATCCTGCGGGATTCCTTGCGCCACTGTGTCGTACAGTTGGCGCATTATCACAAGTTTTCAGGAATTTTTGGCAGAGTCGCCTTTAAAATTGTCTGCGTCGGTCGTATTATTGGCCTCAAATGTCAACTGATGCGATCACGACCGTCCGCGAATGCACATTTTTGGGAAGGACTGCATCGGATTGTTGAAGCATGGGAGCAAGATGAAACTCTTCCCGACCGAGGTCCGGTTGGAGACCTTTGAAATCGATATCCTTGGTCCTATTCAGAAGAGCAATTCGGGGTTCCAATTCATCTTATTAAGAACTAACCGCTTCTGCAAGATGACCAAGGTCGTTCCTCTCCGGTGGATCAAGGCGTAAGACGTCGCTTTGGTATTTTTCAACAAGTGGGCCTTCCAGTACGGCCCAAGATAGACAATGTTCCTCAATAATAGCTCCCAGTTCGTCTCTGCCTTCTTCCAGCGGATTTGAAGGCTTTCGGAGGTCCGCAACGCGTTCACAACGAAGTATCATCCGCAGACCAAAGGCTAAGTAAAACGCTTCATTCGGTCGTTTTCTGCGATGCTGCCTTTTTAAGTTAAATGTCATCCGGCGGATTCGTTTAAGTACGCCCGGGCGTTTTTCTATGGGTATGGGTAGAACAAAGAAATCAACCGCTCCATCCATACGACGCCATTATACCATGTCCTCTCGCGTCCCTAACCCGACTTCACGATCAAGCAAAATTCACGTAGTTACAAGTGCAACCAACGAACGAAGTAAGATGGTGTGGAATATTTGGCGCGGTTGCAGGTGACCATCGGCAAAGCGAAAGAGATTATTAAGAACACCCAGACGAAACATAAGGGGGACTTCAAAAAGCGACTCCTAAGCGTTCGGAGGCTTAAATTGAATTAAGCTGCCTTCCTCGACACAAACAATGGTGCAAAGAAGACGGACAAATTGTCCCACACTTTAATCGGCGCTTTCTGCGTGTCATAAGTCAATTAATACGACAATAAAGCTGTAATGAAACGCGGCGACGTTACGGAACGCGTCAAAATGACCTGCCTCATCAAAATGACCTGTCTCACTCTGACAACCACCAATGCGCTGGTTCACTGCATGGTAAAGTTTAGCTAAACCAATACAATTTATGTTTCCATATTCTTAGCCCATAAATTTTAATAAAAATGAATTGTTCAGAAGACCCGAACTATCAAACTCCAGAAATTAACATGTGGTTTTGTCGGTCCAACATAAAACACTGACATTTTGAAGAAACCGTTAGATGTCGCGGATAAGAACCTGGAAGGCTAATATTGATACTTCAAGGGCATAATGGATCAGCGGACTTTGGAAAATGGTTCAGCGGAGTTAAAATTGTATTTGATTGGGTGTACCGCGTCATGGGTCCCTCGTAAATGTGTTCCAGAAGAATCGGTATTGCCTTATTTTTCTCTGTTAGTGTTGCGTAATTCTGGTACGCATAATTGAATCTAGTTCGTGTCAGTGGCCCGTGCAATGCGCGTGGTAAATGGAGTCGGGCCACTCGGTGGACTTGGTGGCGGTTTGTACAATATTCTGCGCAGTGTTGTACAATGTTGGCACATGTGAACAAAAGCGGAGTGGGGTTCGTGCAGGATTTCAAACGAGGGATGGCGATTTGTGCCGTTGACTTTTCCTCAGCGCAGGGAGTGGGAACATCTGTTGTTCCACAGCGATGTACCATTTTGTTACACGCTAACAAAAGCGGAGTGAGATCCTTGCAGAGTTACAAACGAGAGATGCCGATTAGTGCCGTTGAATGTTCCCCTCCGCAAGGAGTGCGAACCTCTGTTGGCGGGAAGCTGATCGTTGTATGTTTTTATTTGTTTGAATGCGTTTTGTAATGCGCAACTTTGTATTTGAAGAACCTGTATCGAAATAGTATTAATTGTTTGAACGAAATCGAATCTGAGTAAATTTTGGAAACAGACGGCTTCCGAAAACCCATTCGTTCTCCAAAAAATCCGACTTTCAACCTTCTTGCCTTAATGCCGCGCGTCGGTGGCCTTCCAAGCACGGTAATTTGTCACTTGTGATGCAGAATACAGTCATCAGCCCGCGATGTCAGATTTTCTGACTATCGCATTTTCAACGGGCACTCCCAACTATTGCTGGAATGGTTGAATCATCCTCACTGCTGTATTCCCCCGTACTACGTCTCTGACTGTGATTAAATTGCTTATCGCACCAGTATCAGTGACGAACGCATCGCCGCATGCTTCATCAATGTGTATAGATTCTCATTCTGACGAATCCGACGAGGCGTCGTATCTTTAATTTGGGTCGGCGGACAAGGCCGCAGTTATGTTTCAGTCCTCGATTTTTTTGTCTATGTGGCAGGGTTCTCTCATAGAATTGTATCCCTTTCCCCCTCTATACTTCTTTTTTACCTTTCCTTTTCCCTTTCTATACAGAGGATCATCTAGCATCAGACTGGCGCATTGGGTGGGATATGTCTTGCGTCCTCAGGCATCAATAAGACTGAACAATAAACACAAAGGACACATCGGATCATCATTCATCAGATATAGCCAGGCTTCTGTATTTACGGCGAGCTCCGTAAAGCTTGAATACGGCTTGACCCAGATTTTTTATGCGGCATCGATACGAACTCCATATTCGGGCGAATATGCAGGGTCTACAAGCCAGCAAAGAAGTCAAACAGCTTTGGATAGAGGATGTATTCAAGGGAGATGTCGGTAAGTGCTTTTCGGAAGAGTTCATTCTCGCCCTTGACGATGGAGAATTCATTATCCACTTGAGCGGTTACTGGGAAGACGCTGGCCAGCCTCCGCAAAACCTGAGAAATAATTTAAACCGATCCTTGATAATAGCCCATACTTCGTCATACTTCTTCTTGTCATCGCAGATATAAAACACGGCTTGAAGTAGAGACTCTGCGATGAATACAGCGACGCGACATTGGTGCTCTATCTAAATAAAGTCAACTTCGATGCGTGTCCAGCGCTTCATCAGCCGCTCGCGATGTACCAGGACGGTTTTATAGAATTCAGAGTGATCTAGAACTGCGAGCTGATTTGGAAGCACAGGAGGCACCTGTTCGTCACTCTTATTCATCTAGTCTCGCTTAGCAACTATGCAGTGGATTACAGCGGTAGCAATCATGAAAGGGAGGCAATATCCTTTAAAAATTATTCCAGTTTGGTATCTTACAGCTTTTATATCATATAAAGCGCAGAAGAGCCTTGTTTCATAACGATAATCTTGACCTTGGAAGCATTGGCGCCGAATCGTCGGCAGCGCGACAAGATCCAATACGCACCAAACTCATCAGCCCCAGACTCAAGCAGAGGGCCCTTTCCATCGACAGCATAATAAATTGAACGCCTGCAGAGGCGTACGGCCATAAAGATGAATAGATACAGTAACTTGATGGCCTTGAAGCTGCTTAAAGGTGATTGTTGCCCAATTGGAAAAGTTCTGGACGATTAGAATTTGAATTCATCAGCAAGGCGGAGGCGAACACGATGGCTTCTTAGCGACGAAGTACTCATCTACGGCAACCTTATGCAATTTGAACCAGTATCTCACCCCCATGGACTCCGAGCGTTTGTCCGCAACTTTCGTAGCCTTCCGTCGCATGTCGGAAATGAGGTTCTGTTTCAGACGAAGGTACTAGATGACTGCGGTAAGCACAACATAGAACTTTTCATCGCCAAAAAACTTGGAACGCGTGGTGCAGAAAGATTTAGAGCTGGTGAGCTCCCGTCCAGATGCGAATGATTCCATGTTTGGCCGCTTGGTGAAAGTAAGTCGCGAAGCCAGAAATTCAGTCAGTTATTTTCCTATTTTCGTCGGTGTAGAAGCCAACGCTACATTCCTTCCATGACGAAAAAATAATAATCGAAGGCTTTAGAAACAATTTCCAACATCGCTTGGCCTGTATGCCGTTCATGAACTGAGATAGAAAACAATTTCAAATTGATGATTCCATGCTTATTAAGGTGAAAGAAAATACGAATGTAGAGGTAGGAGGTGCTCATTTGCGTCGACATTTCCAGAGCGAACTCAAACGTCCGGGCCAACTGAAAATCCTCGGACATCTTCTGCAGGTTGATGTCGCAAGCAAAGGGAGCATAGTTTGAAATTGTTTAATCGCTGCAAGCTTCAGAAGCACAGCGGCGGACCCTGCGCGAAAACATACATATAAACCTACAAAAACCATCTCTGTTCTCCTTCATTCTCCTTGCTGTTCTTTCAGCCTCTCTACATCAGCGCCCCACCTGAACGGCCCTGCGCAGGCCGTTTTCATATTGTTATAATGGAGGTTAATTCAGAAAAGTTTTACTTATGCTGCATTCATTTTCAGAATAGACTTCATGAGTCAACGCGCATGACAAGTATATCTATATGAGTCCCACGTAAAATGTAAGATATTAAAATATGTATGCTGCTTATTCAGGGGAACGACGGCGTTGGAATCGCATTCGAAAGTACCCTTCTGGAGGGCAGGCACTTTATGTAACTTATAGTGAAGTAAATTACACTGCCTTACATTCCCAATTTCCCCACATGAACGGTCAATCTGCTGATTTTCAACCATTTCTTACTCATTTCATACCACTGCATGGAAAAAATCGTAAAACCCACATGCCATTTTAAGATGTGGCTCTATTTTTTAGTTAGTAGTGAAATGTTGCGATTACTGTAGATTGCAGTGCTAACGTACCCGACAGAACACTAAAATTCCTGTGTTTCCATCCTTTTGGTGTTTAAATGTACATGCCACCATAATTTAATTGTAGGGGCACATGAATCCGGGCGCGTATTTTATTATTCAACGTTTATAAAAACAACTCACCGCCGTACTAATGACTTTTTAGATACGGATAGTATGGTATAATATTGCATGACATCTTAAATTTACTTCCTGAAGTTGTAAATACATAGCAATAATCGATAATTAGACGAACTTATTCCGGGTGCAAAGGAACACTTTTAAGTATCAAATACACACGAAACCCTATTGAATGAGGTATTCCGTCTCGAGAAGACGTTATATGAACATAATTTTAGAGAAGTGTTGTTTATTTACATAATGCTTTACACTGATAGGGCGCGGAAGAATTACTAAATATATGATATGCTGCTCAATGTACGGCTTCATGTCACTCAGCACAGTAGAACATGTAAACTGAATGGGAAGGTTCAGGAGGAAAACGAATTGTAAATAACATTACATGGCACATCAACATGTGTTTGTAGGGGGACAGACCACTTTTCATTGCGTGAAATGACATTTTAATGGGCATTTTTACGCGGACACATCATTTTAATACGCATTTCATAGTAACACAATGGGCACGTATAGGATGACGCAGCATTTTATATCGGGTGACATATCCCTTTAATATGTAAATGTTGGAGGTAATTGCAGTTTAAAGTAGACTAATTGATGCGTACTATTGGAGCACATATAGTCTTAATTTGAAACGCGCGTCAAATAATAATTGATCTCTCGTAGCTCTTTAACATGGCAGTCATGTTTATATATGAAAGGCTGGGAAGTATTAAAAAACACGTTGAATTTAATTACTTAGCCGCGCATGCAATTCGAACGCGTGAACGATAATGGAATATTTTCCTCCCCAAATGAGGTGGATACCCGTCCACGCGGCCCAAAATATCATAGAAACTGCCGTCCAGGAGGTCACTGCTGTGCCTGAAGTTCACATAATTTCCGGTGCGGCCGCAAGCGCTGTCGCATACATGTCAAACGGCAACAAGGAGTACGCCACGTACCAGTCGAAGTATTTCAACCGAATACCCATACATGGTGTATCAAACACTCCTCTTGTTCATCTCCCGAACCACGCACCAACCATCTTGGCCAGCCGCCGATACTTGGCCAGCCGCCGATACTATACTAAGTACTGCGCAGTACATCAAGAAGCGCCTGCCATCGTCCTTTGCCTCATTAATAATGTGGCAGTCCTTATCAGACTGCATTTTCACCACAGATAGACACAAAAGCCCTGCCCAAGTGTGTGATTTTTGAAAGATCTTCGCTTCGTTTAGAACTCACTTACTGCTATGAGCATCGAAGATTTTTACAATGTAAGCATTTGATACAATCTTATGTCTTGCACATCACACCAGTTCTTCATATCCGCCATTCCTTCGCCCAATGAATTATTCCAGTCCAGGTCCTTCAGTTGGTTGAAAACCATCCAAGTGTACTTCCGATGTGCTGGGCTGTTAATATGACCGCAAGCTTCCAAGTCGTTCAGGACAGGCGCAACAAATCCACCCGGAAGGGCGGCCGTAAATAGCGTATGTACCATACCACCTTCATTTGTACATGAGTCCATAACAATATTTTCCTACCTAAACATGAGGCGCTTAAGTCCCAGCAATTCGCACTTCTGTTGTCCTGCAGATTCATTGGTCCAGGTTTAGAACAGTGCGCCTAGTCTTCCCAGCCATTCAGATGAAATTGCACCCTCCGCCCCTGTTACATGCGCTGCGCATCCGCGTGAGAGTTGGACTATAACCAGCCCTTTAATTTCCTTTGCGTCATCTACAGAAGCAGTTCGCTGCAAGTTCTCATATGGCCATAGTTTGTGACTGTCAGTAAGCATAGTTCTAGAAGTCTATGAACAGTTTTTTCCAGTTTCTTTCCGGCAGGGCCAATACGATTGAAGATTTCCCGTGCTGCTGCTAGATGTCTTTTGCCGTGCGATCGAAGAACTCCTTCTTCAGTGAAGCAATTGTTCGCTTGTGTCCCATCCAGTTCATGTGACGGATATTAATGCAATAAGGATACCACTCGCTGCAGTTTCTGGACGAGGGGGAACGTAATGTTCCCACTCGGTAAATGTTCTGTCAAAAATACCGGTACGGAGCAAAACCAAAGACAAAAATTCGTGGACATTGTAAAACTTCCCAGGCCCATTAAATACCCTTCCTTGGAACTAATGAATGATCCCTGTGTCTGTAGTCCGTTATCAGCCGCGTCAGATATGATGCGAATTTCAACATTTCCAGGTTTCGTTGTTCCAAGCGAGCTTCCAATAAATTCTAGATTAAGACACTTATGAGGTGGTCGGGAGCTGCGGCCGAAATCAAGATTGAATCGCATCCGATCGGAACAACCGTATCCCTACTCAGAGGTTTTTAGCGCCTACCTGCACGGCTTAGATATATGTTTAGTCTGGCCAGCGGAAGTTCTTCTGCTTTTTCACGAGGAATGTTAGCATAACCCATCTTCCTGAGGATTCTTTCGTCTGTCAATGTCGCAATTATTTCCCTTCTACGATCGTTAAACGATCATTAAACCATATTGCGCTGAGGCGTCGGCTGTGAACAGCCGTGGAGCAAGGCTTCGTATTGGACGGATCTGACGGGGTTTCTCGAAACGAGCAGAAGGTAAAAATGTCTCTCGCATTGTGACCCTGCACGTCTATCGTTGAAGCAACTGCAGGGTAGTCACCAAAAACGCCGACCGTGTCCAGAAACAAACGCATGGATCTTCCTGGTACATACAATGCAGGGTAGCTGAACTTAGCACCCTTGACCAGATCATGACTAGGAAGCTAAATAACGTCCTTTGTACATGGCCTGTCCGGGGCAAGAGAGATTGCGCACGTGATATGTGGCTCTTAACATACTGGCCCAACGGAAAAATGTAGCACCCTGAAACAGAGCGAGTATCCGCTAAAGAGTGATTTTGTTTAAAGCCATCTGCGTATATAGCGAGACGATAGATGAGGTAAGGAATCCCGGACGGTAGGTTTCATAATTCCTGATCGGAGTTCCTCCGAAAAAAGGACGTGATCGATGAACGCGACAACAAGTTTGTAGGCCTCGAATAGTAGTACGAGCAGTTACTTTCACGTACTTCGCATTGTTTTCACCTATGGAGAGTTAGGAAGATTCCCATACGAGCCATTCACCAGCGCTCCCTTTCGAGTAAAGAACAGCGAAATCGACAAATAAACACGCGTCCGGTGCTGGTACTGACACATCCGGCCGGACGAAAGCGACGAAATCCCCGGGGAACAAGTCCAGTTCAGCCCTGCATAGTGTGTTTCTAATAGCTGGCTTCTGCCTTTTGGTTACTGTGACCTGGCAGGAAAAGTAACACTTTTATGGGAGTGCACGGCCGTGACTGTAAGATATCGTAGATATCCTTATCTTTTCTATATATGTCTTCCATCTGAAATGGTTCAATGGCTCTGTTGCTTCCATCGGCATCGACGCATCACAGCGTACCAATGTTTCCATCCACGAGTGTTTCACGAAATTTTTCCGCCACACCGCGACGAATTCCATTCAACCAGTACCCTGGAACAGTTTCATCTGAACTTCCGGCCGGAGGCGCACGACAAGAATACTGCATTGTGCCTCCATACTGGCATGGACATACGGCAACGTAGTACTCGGTCCACATGACGAGGTCTGAGCCAATATCCAATCTCCAGTGCGTAAAGATTGGGCTCGATTCAAGTAAAAGGATCCGGCCGAGTCGATTCCAATTCTCCGAATACATCAGCGTAGAAAGGATACTTTAAGATGTCCACCTTTGCCCTGTCAGATGGGAGTAAGAAACTAACGCAGTTCCTAACGTCTTCCTGTGCGCCATTTACAGCGTTTATTGTCGACCTCACAGGACCTGGCCGGGAAAATTCTCTCCAATGACGGATCGAGCTTTTTAGAAAGCAGGTTGAGACGAGAGCCTGCCAATTTATTGATCTAACAGTCTTGTACGTGGGAAGGTTTATGCGGTCGTTCTCTGTGGGTAGCGCTTGCGTGAAGAACTTGTACTGTTCTGCCGTTACATTTCGCCGGCCAGCCAAGGAGATCGTCGACAGCATGCCCTTCAAAGCCACAACCCGGCCGATTCTCTTCACCAGCGACGTAACAGATGGGGGTTTTGAAACTTATCCATCATCTTCGATTATTGCGTCTGATACTAGAGGGTTTCCAGGGTTTTCTGCCCAGACAGCACCTATTTTTCCTCGAACGGATCATCAGGTAGACCTTCCTGAGGAATACGGTCATCGCAGACGCGAAGGTTGGGTGATGCATCTTCGGAAAAAGCGTCCTTCTCCACACTTTTTGACGCCCGGAAATATCATCATCTCCAACTAGACGATCTGGTTATGAATATGTATACATAGCTTCCGCATGTGAAGGGCGATCACACTTTTCAAAGATGTCGATTTCATCATCACGGACCTGAACTTCTGGGGATGTCAGAATTTTCCGGGCTTTCGCAGGTGAAAAGACACTCACGAGGTTTAGCGGAACTTACGGCGATGTCTTCATGCTCTTTCGATGGACACGCACCCAATTCCATCTTCGTCCGGGACGGGCGTGTGGACATGTTCGACTTCTTTCGAGTTGGTCTTTGACCCATGATCATACCCATCCCCGGCCGGGTGGTCCTCGTGGGACATATCATGTGGTCCTTTCCTGAGGAAATTTACAGCGTGGTTTATGGCGACTTTATTCTGGTCGACTGTGGTCGCGCCTGGGTACATACACCACCGTACTTTTTTGGCGCGCTGCATACTCTTCGTTTTCCTTGAATTTTTCCGTTTCTGAATAGATCAGCCTTTGAACATGACGGATGTTGTGATAGTAGAGATCCCGTCCGGAACTTTTGCACCTGTCGCGGACTTCCCGTGTTCCCAAAAGTTCCTGGCCAAGTTATTAAAGCATCTATTTCGGATGCGGGTTATCGTACGTACTACGCAGTCTAGTAGTGATGGGCTTAGTATTGATGCTGGCGCATAGTAGAATCGTCCAGAAAGATATGGATGCGGAAGCGTAGGTTACATTACCTATGGCACGCCTAGAATAGCAGAGGCGCAAATTTTGACAGGTCTGAGTTGGAGGTTAGGGACCGGCCGTTTATATACCGACAGTGACAAGTTGGGAAGGTATGTTGGGACGGTATGTTGGGACGTTTTTAGGTTATCTAGTTCTTCGTTATTTACATCGACCGATAAAATACTGAGTATCGGAATACATAATGCAACATCCCATTGTCTCGCTGTAAGGTGCTGAAATGTAATTAAATGATTGGTGATGACGAAGAGGCGAGGCGGGACATATTTCAATGGAACCGACAGTATAGAATTTTAAGTTACCCGCGTTTTCCGTCTCGTCTGTGTCCCTTGGCCTGGAATTTTTCTTCCATGCCATGGAATTCTGAATGTGTAGCATAAAAAAAGCTTCCAAAACGTGGAAGTCTGGAGTTTTTTGAATTTTTTGTTCCGTGTTTTGGAGGTTTGTTGGGATTTTTTACATCTGCGGATTTACTTCCAAGAACTTCCGGGGTTTGGCCTTTTTCTACTGGTCCAACACTTTTCGTGCGGGTGCGCAACCCTCCGTTTTAAAATTGCCACTAAGTACGGCAGGGTCAGTGGTAGTGATTTCTTCGTCGTCGGCCTTTTCATCCACATCGGAGACATCATGGTGCGACGTGTATGTAATTTCCGTGGATTGAAAATATGTCCAAGTCTGTTGAGAACGTCTTGCGATATCTTCGTAATGCGCTTGAGGATTATTCCAGCGAACCTGAAAAACGGATCTATTAAATTCAAAGTTGCTTGTTCGTCCGCCACGTAAAGTCTATTGTTCGTCGTTGAAAACTGCATATCGTCGAGCAAAAAATTTAGTAGGATCAGAATATCGTAACGAATCGTGGTGGACGAGGAAGCCACTTGTTCTGCACGGCTCGACCGTACTTCGATTTCCACGACCGTCAGCGTGTCTTCATTAAAATCTTAAGGGGTTTCTTTAGCGCATAAAAAACGAGTATTCTCATGAGGCTTACGGTATGGCTCGAAGAGGATCCCAACAGACTCCACTCGAAAACCTTGCGCGACAATTTCCCAGCATCGGGACGCAGTCTGGATTCCGTATCCCACACGCGTCCCGCACGTCGAAAACTTAGCAGTGTCCAGTGCAGGCGCATAATATCCCTTCTTTCTTTTCTTGGACTTGCAATTTTCAGTAACGAAAACTACAGTTTTAAGAAACATACATGCTTTGAAGATCTTTGTAACTTCAAGTTCAAGTACATACGTACCCTTCAGCGGACTCACAAT